>VZSZ01000926.1:233314-324316 GCA_013398815.1 Ibidorhyncha struthersii | reverse complement strand
ACATCTCTTTGCCTATGGGTTTGGACCTGGTCACTTAAGAACCCAAGTTATCATTATTTAGGAAAAACAAACAAACAAACAAGGAAGAGGTAAAGACACTCATGTAATAGCAGGGCTCTGGGAATTCTGAGTAAACCATCTAGCATCAGACACAGGGAGAGCTCTCTTACTCTCCAGCCATCAGCTCTGTGGCGAAAACTGCAGGGAGCTTCTGAGCATCCTTATATCCTGAATGCTGCAAATTCCAAAGCGAAAATGGCCCACGCTTGCAGAGGACTTTGAAATGCTTGGGTTTATTTCCATGCACTTGTGCTGTTTTTACTCTTTAAGATAATGGCTATTCATCCCAACACTATTTTGTAAAAATCCAGTCATATGAGGCAGTCTTATCTCCTAGGATACATAGGTTTTGTTTGAATATGATAAAGCCACAGAGAAATTAATTTATTCTCTTGAAATAGTCTCTCTTTCTGTGTATATATGTACATGTATATATGTATGTATTTTTAGCTGATGAAAGAAAAAGTACAAAGTTAGTTTAAAAATTCAGCTAACAGCATTATATGGTTTTATGCAGAGACAGAGCTTTTCAGCTCCTGCTAATTAGCAAATCTCTGACTCTGATGGAGCAGTTTGGCTGAAAAACGAGCCCAAAAAGTGGCATTTAATTTTCTAACTTAATTTCAAGCTACAAATAGGACTCTGTTAGGTTATTTAATTTTATTTTTAAATGATAAAGGAGAATTAAGGAGTCATGTTTTCCAAAATTTGTGGCTGCAAATGTTCCTGAGACAAGGAGGCTTAGTTTTATCCTGATTCCCTCATGCTTTGCTTCTAAAAGAAAAAAAAAAAGTATACAGGGAAATGAAGCTGTTGAGGATAAAGCTTCAAGTGAAGATGAACAAACAGCAAACACCAAGGAAAATAAGCAGAGTATAGCAAAGGAACCATCAACGTTGCCTTCTATGGATCCTTTAAATAAAAAAAAAAAAAAAGTTTTTGCATCCTTACCTATTTTTTCTCTGTCATATACGTGGTGTTTCTTTGTGCCCAAAAGTTATACTTCTGAAAATCCTGCCAAAATAACTTATTTCCCTAGCTTCCACCGAGCTTCCTCCAACCTTGGAGCTGCCAGGTAATCCTGTTCTCAGTATTAGATAAATTTGCAAAGTTTAGATACTTGAAATCGTACAGTTCACCGTGATTTTGTTGCACAAGTTCAAACTGCATGAAAACCTGCAAAACCCTCTGGTAACTTAGACCAGTGGAGGGGAGTTTGGACAGAAGCACCCACCAAGACCTGAGTGCTTGATGCTGTGTATGTGTTTAGGAGAGACTGTATCTTCCTCTAAACAGACAGGAAAAGCAAAATAGTGATGGATCCCATGATTTAATACCCCAGAATTGTAGACGGGGCTTGGAGACACCAGCCACAGATATGCTTTTCAGAAACATGAAGTTTGAAACCGAAGCCTCGGTCTCAGGAGCCTGGAAAACAGAGACTCCAAAGACATTCAGACTCTGCTGTAAAACATCACCCCAAAGTGTTCCTCCTCTGCTTTACTACTCACATGCAACACAAACAAACGTGCTGTGAAGACATCCAGTCAAACCAATTCCACTTTAAAAAAAAAATACATTGTGAACACACTCACATTCCCCCCACCTTTCTTCAACTGATGAAAGTTCATAAAGGTCTGTCAGCTCCACTGAGGAGGACTTGCTCCACTACCCTGTTTCTCAGGATTGCTGCCAAGAAAACAAGCAGGACTGCAGTTGTTTCGGTTAAACCATGCCTTTCTGATGCCAAGAGACACTGCAAATTAGCTAAGCCTCATTCAGAGGAAATTTATACCAATTTTCCATCTCCAATGAGACCTGTGTGAGCAGTTCCAGCTACGAGAAAAGGATGTTTGGCTGATAAATATCGTGAGACGACAAGGGCCAAATGGACCTGGCTCAGGCACTAGGTGAGGTGGTGGGAATATCTTCGATAACACAGGCTAGCTGGAGTCCGGCCAGGCTTTCACCCTGCTTGTACAGCTGCCATGTGTGAACACAGCAAGGAGCAGACCCTGTGTCAGTGTCACTAAAGCAGACAAAACACATAAGAAAAGAGATATTCGGTACTGTGCGTCGGCAGCAGCGTGAAGAGCTGTGGCAGAAGTGTGTGGGGAAAGAGGGACGTTCCCAAGCAAGGAGAGTCTCCACATTTGCTCACACATGGTGGTAGATACGATATAAATACTATAGACATCTAGAAATCTATATAGATGTGGATATCAACACAAAACACAGCTTGGCTGCTGCAGTGGGGGGAGCCCACTGCCCAAGGGCTAAGGAGAAAAGCTGTGTCCCCTGTGGTGGTGACACCCAGCCCTGATGTACTCGGCCACCAAGGCTGGCCGAAGACAGGCATGAAGCATTTAACAACCGAGACAACTAGTGATTTGGAGGGAGTTGTAAAAAAAAAAAAAAAAAAAAGGTCAGCTGAGGAATTTTAATTCATTTGCAGCTCCATTTCCTAAATTAGTCTTGGGGAAGGTTGCTAAAGTTACAGTTACTGTGTCCAAAAGATGAACAAATAGGACTTCTGAGGTTGAAGGCAGGTGTTTTCGGAGGTGTTAACCACAAATATCAGTCTGTTCCCCTTCCTCCAGCTCTGCTCTTCCCATGGAGCAGATTTCTTCTGTGTGAGAGATCACAAGCCCTCCACGAGGCTGGGGAAGAAACCTGCATGTAGATGGGTACATGATGACAGGGTTAACTGGCTGAAGGCACTGCTGACCCGTGATTTTCAGTAACATCCACAAACAAGAATGAAAACGGGTTTTAAAGCCCTGGGCTAAGGTAGCAGCCTCAAATCACGGCACTGCAGCTCCTACAGGAAGAGACAGGCACAGCTGGTCAAACACCCCATGCCTCCAGGGGAGCCGCCCCAATTTCAGCTGTTCTTGGTGGCATGTCTTCCTCTCACATGTCCTCTAGCTCTGGTGTTTGTGGCTGCTGCTCAAGTTAGGACACACAGGTCATTAAAACTGAGCTCAGCATCATCAATATAAACTGTCAATAATTTAGGCCATGTTCATCAGTGGTGGAGAACAATTGGTCATAGTCAGGTTATGTCTCACCCTGCAGACAGGGTGTCCTCTGCAGTCAAGTGCCTTTCCTCTCTCCCAGCCTCTCCCTAAGCCCCGTGAGAAGCTCTGCTGCTTCTCAGGTCTTTGTGATATCTCCAGTTTGCTGAATAGGTCAAGCTGTGGGGAACTCTGTGATGACCTCCACCACACCACATTCAGCTGCCTCTGACTGATGCCAGATAAGCCACCCATCACTCCTCACCTGTGAGAAAAGGCAACTGTGGGGCACAAACTCCTCTCAGGTAGCATGGCTGCGGCCACCTGTACAAGACAGACCCTCTCCATCTAATGTGTTTCCACCTCTGTAAGTTGGCTGAACCTCTTAGAAGGGGGCATCATCAGCATTCAGGCCTGAGCCAGCCCACCTGATCAAGCTACAGCTGATGTTGAATAACAAAAGCATTTGACTCCAGCATGAACACCAGCTTCAGTCTCCAGCACCTCGCTGCTGCAAGATGTTGCCCTCTAATGTGTCTTCTACTCTGAGCCTTTCTCCTTCCCTAAGCCATGTATCTGGAAATTTTGGCAGCCCAATGGCAATGAGAAAGGGTTATAATATACAAGACCGTTCCAGTAAATAAGACGGTCAAAACCTGACATCCTTTTGGCAAAAAAAAACCCAACCTCACAGCGTATAAAGTTCTTCTATGGGAGACAGCCATCCCTGGTCAGTCTCCTGAGCGTATTTGCACCTTCCCCCCATAGCATCTTTTCCTCTCCCCTGCTTGAAAGATGAAGACTTCTACCTGCCTGCAGCCATTACATCTGGTCACAGGAGACTGCAGGCAGCAACAATAAGGAGGGTGAGAAGCTGCTCCACTGAAGCAGCTGTGCCTAGCATCAGTATCTGAGTTACCACATTAGAACACATCAGCCGCCTTTATCTTTCTAAACACTGCCAGTACAGTGAGGAAGGCAACCTCTCTGCTCAGCCCCGAGAGGCATTATCCCAACACGGGCCTTTTATGTAGTTTAAGGAGTAATCCAAAAGGAGAATATCACAAGTGGACAAAACATCAGATTGGCATAGGTCAGGTTAACAAAGGATTTCCAGGGGAAGCTGGGGAAAAGAAGACATGGTCACTGGTGAACTTAAAGAAGTCCACACAGTAATAGAGGGGTATGTAAACACACCAGCTCTCCCTATACTGCTTATCAAAGCTGTCCTGCGTGAGACAGGTGGGCAGTCTGCATTGATTGGGGTATTACTTCTGAACACACTGTGATCTTCCCTGTGCTGACTTATCACCCAGCAGGCAGGCAGGGAGCAGATCATCTGTGAGGCATTACAGCAGATAATCTTTATTGACAGCTTTTAGAAGAAGGTCTCCTTAAGGCTGGCTTCCTGCTGTCACTGCTAATGTGTCAGGCTTGGCTTTATTCAGGGCAGGTAGCAAAGGTAAAGATGACAAGAAGCTGCATTTAACGCCTTGGCTCCCATCAAAGTGAGCACCTTCATCTGTTTTTTTCTGGTTCACCCAATCCAGGACACTAAGGACAGCTATAAACTGAAGAGCAGTCACATGGGTTGTCTATAGTGCAGTAATCACCCATCATCCCCATCCCACCCCAAAGCCCCTCAGTGCTCAGTGCTATAAAAACACATCTCTGAATTTCCACTGCCTGCAAAACAACTGGCTTCAGTTCAGTTCCTTTCCATGTTTGGTTCCTTTCCATTTTCAGCGAGCACGAAACAGGTCAGATCATGATTCCACCTCCTAGCTAAGCCAGTCTCCTGATGCATCTGTTTGCCTTTCTAAGTGTCAGTTCAAAATCTTACCGCCAGCTCACAGAGGAAGAGTGGCACGTAGGAAACACTGAATGATACCCTGCCCCAGTTCCTCCCAGGGCTGTTGCAGGAGAGCCAATCAGCCTCATGGGCTGGGGGGCAACCACCTCTGGGAGTCATAAGGGGGTTTACTGCCTAGAGGTATGGGACTCATTAGGGGATGCAGATAAAGAGCATTACCTGCTCTGGGAGGAGCCACTTGGCTCCTCGTGCCCTGGTGGGAGGTGTCCTGTGGGTCTGTAATATCAGGATGGCCCATTCTTGTACCTGGAGGATGCTGTACTTCAAGACCTGTCACCTTTCTTAAACTCCTTTGCCCTTCAAACTGCCTCCCACGGGATCCCTTGCTCCCCTGCTCTGAGGCACAGCTGGGAGTCTGGTTTCAGAAAAATGACTTCCTCTGTCATCTCAGAGCAGGACAGCCCACCCAGCAGCCTCAGAGGGCAGCAATGTCTTGCCAATGTTGCAAAAACACAAGCAGAGTGAAAGGGGTATGTAACATCAATCCAGAACAGAACATTGTAGAAATCTCCATACAGGACCCATTCTCTGAAGAATTAAAGAAGGGAATACAACAAGGCAAATCAATCTGTTTTTATGGAAAATAGGGCTTGTCAAACAAACCTGATTTCAGTCTGTGATGAGATTACAAATTTGGTTGATAAAGGGAACTGTCCAGATGTAATAGGCTTAGATCTGCACAGGGTTTTTGACTTAGTATCAAATGACATTTGTTTTTTTAAAAAAATGTACTATATAGCATCAATAAAGCATGAACTAAACAGATTAAGAACTGCCTACCTGACAGATATCAAGCAGCAACCAGTCAGGGGAAACCAGCATTAAACAGGAATGGCTCTAGTGAGGTGGCACGAGGTGCAAGACTATGCTTGGAATGGTTTGCTGCTTTCAGCTGTGCACTGGGAGTCAATGCAGATAAAATTGGCAGGTGATGCAAATGTGAGCAGCTCAGCAGAAAGTGATGATGATAAGACTGCCATGCCAAGCTGTCTGGGTCACTGAGGAGCGGGAATCACTCACACAGAGTTGGCTTGAATACACAAAGTCATGTGTCTAGCAAGGAGACACATAGGACAGGGACTGTACCCCAAACCAGGGGTTGCAGTGGCCACAGGACTGAACGTGATCTCCCAGCATGAGGATTTGGCAAAGAGACACAATCCTTGTCTACCAATAGACCACACGTGACTTTTCATGCTGTGATGAGGAGATCAGTCCTGCGATACTATGCAGCCATCTGGCATCTGGACATCAAGAAAGCACAGTCAAAGTCAAAGTCAGGGTGGAAAAGATCTACCAAAACTATCTAGGGGATGGGGAGAGGAGCGTATTATCAGAGAGGCTGCCGAGAGCTTTGTGGCAGGCCCTCACCCTCACCGTACGCATCCTCATTTCTTCTGAGCATTGCCCTTCAGCTTCCAGTACTCCTTCCTGATGGCCAGCCAAGGTGGTGAGCAAAGGCCTTGTCCACCCACAGTCCGGCTCTGCTGGGCCGACACAGCCCTGTGACCATATGGAGTCTGCAGAGCAGATCCAGCCTCTCACACACAGCTCCTCGCTGCAGGTAGGGGAGACCTGCAGACGTCACTCGGAGTGTCTCAGTGATATTCAAGCCTCAGCAGCGCCCTGTGTCACACAAGCAGGACCGGGAATAATGGGCTGTGCTACCTCTTTCTAATTTGCAGCATCATAACCATTCTAATTTGCAATTTTCCCCAAATGAGACACTTGCATGTCAATTGTCTGCTACCAATTACAAGATGGGCAGTGTATGCCTTCAAAAAGTAGCATCAGCCTCTATTGGGATCATTAAAAGGCAGCGTTGTAATCTCACCCAGGCATTTTAGGTGCTTAACAAACCAAAAAGGGCAGACTTTCCTTAAGAAAAGCATCGAGAAGCTGCCAAATGTGTCTTTTAACCCAGTGGATCTTGCCAAGGTGAGTTTAGCAGCGCTATCTTGAGACTGCCAGACGGAATTACTTTGAAGATTTTGTTGTTTCTTTGCTTCTGTTGCTTTTTTAAAGAAAAGCAAAAAAGGCTAAGATAAAAGAAGAAATACCGTAAGGAAAGAGAAGGAAAATAGCAACCGATAGCCCGTCACTAAGAGAGCTGCAGCTCCTTGCTAAAAATGCAGGCAGGAAGCTTTCTGGAGGACGCACAACAGCATCACAAGCTTAGACCCTGCAAATTGTTAAGTGTCCCTTATGTCATTCTGCCCTGCCATCCAGCTTTTTGGCTTCACTTCTCCAACAGACTCTTCATACCTCTATGCCCTTCAGGAAGTGTTTTCCCTGCCTCAAGGCCATGAGGAGAGTGGAAAAGCGAACGACCCTCTTGCTGCAGGTAGCAGAACAGGCTGAAGGGCAGGCAGGACGGTGTGTGCTTGGGTCATCTTCCAACACAGAGCCTGCCTGCTTTGGTTGGTTGGGATGTTGTTGCCCCTTTCTGCTACATGAAAACTCAGCTGTGAGGAGACATCCACCTTCCCACTTGGATAGCCCTCCTTGGGGAGCAGCCTTCTCTCCTTCTCCAGCTGCTGCGGAGAACAAGCCTTTAGGGTTCCCATACGTAAGGTGGGTTTCCCACTCCACTGGGTAGACCTCATGGATGCAATACACTCGTCCTGCACCCTTGCCCTGCCAGAGAAGATGACATAGGTGAAATTACAACCTCTGTGCTCCTCTTTACAGAAGTGGGACACTTTACAGATAGGGAAGGTGGTTATCAGTGCATTTAAAAGAACAAGATGATTTTATAGAGCATCACCCATGCATGGCTGGAGCTTATCTCACCAAAGTCCTGGGGTGTGTGTCACTCCTGCTGGGCCAGCTGCTCCCCCAAGAATCTGCAGGTCAGTGTGGCAATAACTCTAAAGTTCTTCTCCGTTTGGGCTCAGCAGATGTAACACATACACAGCAAGCAAAGCTGAATGAGATCTCCAGCAGCGCAAGCAATTCCTGCTGCAAACCAGCCCCAACAACCAAAATGACTTGGAGCAGCCCAAAGGAGGCTGAAGTAAAACGAGTGCAAGTGAAAAGAAAAATGGGCACTATGTAGCCAAGCGGCTGCTTCTTCAAATAACGGAGAATTAACCTCCTTGTCATAGAGCCGGACAACAGAAAAGCTGAAACAGCAGAGGAACATTGCTACCAAGAAGACCATGCCCAAGTTTTGGCAGCTCTTCTTAGTGGCACAACCAGGGCCAACGCTCTTCAGGAAGCTTTCTTGTTTGGCCCTTCCTCATCAGCTGTCTGTTTGCTACCAAGCCGTCTGCCATCCGTATCTTTCTCTCATGTCCCCCTCCGGCATCCACGCTGCAGTCAGCATTACTGACGCAGACCATGTTTTCCAGCAGACACTGACAACAGTTACTGTCTCAGGGAAGGCTGAATTGCAGTGGGATCTGCGGAAACAAACATGCTTGCTGCCCCGCAGTAAAAATCAGGCATCACATCTTCATTACAATCAGGCCTTCATTGACGGTGAACAATGAACTCATCACAATGGGGCACGTGTAGAAAATATCTCTCTCTTATGTGGGAGATCCAGTAAGAGGCTTTATTTAAAAACATTAGAAATCTGACAGTTGCCTTATGGCTGTCCATGTGATTCAGGAGGGAATTTCACCAAGACTGGGCAGGTAAACAGGGCTGTCCGTCAGGAGGAGTCTGGGTGGGAGATGCCAGAAATTAAATTCAAAATCACACGGTCTGGAAAAGCTGTCCCCGAAGATGGCCGGGATGTTCTACCGGCATATGGGTCAGCTGGGTTGAAATGTCAGCTGACTGGGATGGTGTGGCAAGCTACACCTACGTGCTTCTAACCTGAAGCATCCCTTGGATGAAATCTTTTTTTTTTTTTCCATACTTTTCATGAGGACAAACAGCTGCCCTATAGCCAGCCCTTGTACTTCTAAAACACGTGGCACAGATCTTCCCTCAGAAACCTAAAATGTACTGCTTACAACACTGAAACTAGATGGTGGCCTGGTACTTTCAAAATTCTGATCAAAAATTCAAAATGTTTACGGTGGAAGTTTTGAGCATAACTACCACTGTAACCCAGGTGTCTTCTTGTTTCACTCATTTCTTGCTCAGTTTTAAATCTAGCCAACAATATTCACATTAGAAAAATCATTTAGAGCCATATTGGAAGTAAAACTATTACATTTTATAGGGGAAAAACAAGAGGAAAATTATTCTTCTTTACTTAATTCAGCCTGTGAAATCTATCATGCGTGAAAGTCTTAAACCACTGTACGGTTTCATATACTTAATAGGCAGCAACAGTAGACTCTTCTGCGGGCTGGGGTGGGTTTTTTTGACATTTCAAAGAAAAAGAACTGGAAAATGTGATAAATACCTCTGAATTACAATGGCTTTTTAATGCACACTTCTCTTGCATGTACATTGCATTTATGAAACATGAATAAACGCATGCATCAAAAAAAACCCTGCATACTTCAGTTATCGAGACTGATCATGATTACTTGTGAAAAGACCCTGCAAATCTTCCTCAGATGTTTGTCGGTCGATCGACCTGAGAGTCAGCCCAAATTTCCAGTTTGAAAGGGATTTATAGGATGCTCACAGAAGCTAAAGAAAGCAGAGTGCTAATTAAGTGTCTTTAACTGTCTGAACGACAGGTACAATGCAAAGCGACTGCACTGCAGACTTTTCCCCTGCAATGGCCCACTAACACCTCCTGAAGGCTCCAGATTCAGCCAAGCTGAAAAATGTATTTCTGCCTTCTGTGTTGTTCTTAGCCCGCTGAAGTGGCAGGGGCTGTGCAATGCCGCGGCCTGTGTAAAACTGACTGATGCTCACCTACAAGCAGAAAGGGCTGCAATTGCTCCTGAGCCATCACAGATAGATTTCCCCTGCCAGAAACAAACAGGATCTCTATAGGTCTGAATTGTTATTAATAATGCGGAGAAGTCTCATTGTACCCCATAAGGGCTCACTTGATCATGATAAAGACAGTGATGAAAGGAAGCACAGAGGCTTCCGAGCTCAGTGTGAATGCTGCACTTTAAATCACTAGAACAAATTAAATTCTAAGAGAAAAATGCTGTAAGGCACTTGGCCAGGGTGCCTGAGCTGGAGGGTTATTTACACAGTTTCTTTCTTTCAACAAGTAAGTTTTCTGAGTGAAGCTAAGGCAAATATTCCCTGGAGGAACTAATTTGTAGTAGATCTTGAACACTAAAAAAAAGGAAGGCAGAGGAGATCAGCCCTGCCAGAAGGAGATAGCTTCATCCATGTTTAAATTATTGAACCACTTTCTTCTAAATAAGCTCTCAAGAAAAAGGCACAAAAGTTCAAACCAGGAAATCCAGACATGGGGGGATACATGCCCCTCACACTGTACTCTGTCAACAACCAACACGCTGCATTAGTGTACAGGAGCTGGAGAAAGCAAGTGGCACTCTTACCTTCAAGAAAGGCAAGAAGAAGGATCCAGGGAACGACAGGCTGGTCAGACTCACCTCAGGGGTGTTCCAGGCACCAGAGTGGATATTCCCCTGTAGCCTGTGGAGAGGACTTCGGTGGAACGAGTATTTTCCCTGCACCCTGTGAAGAGGACCATGCTGGAGCAGATATCCACACTGCAGTTCATGGAGGACCTCACAATGGAGCAGATGGATATCCCCTGAAGGAACTGCTGTGAAGACCCCATGCTGGAACAGGTTCTCCTGACAAGAACTGTGGCCCATGGAGGAGCCCACACTGGAGCAGATTTTTTGTGAAGGATTGCAGCCCATGAAGAGGACTCATGTTGAAGCAGCAGAAAAGCGTGAGGAGGAATGAGGGGCAGAGAGGAGCTGTTATGATCACAACCCCCCATTCTCCATCCCCCTCGCACTGCTCTGGGAGGCAGGGAAGGTAGACGAGTCAGAAGTCGCAAAAAATTATTTTTCATAAATTTGCATCTATTTTGCCTGCAATGGTAACTGGTAAGCAATCTCTCTGCCTTTATCTCGACACATGAGCTTTCTGGTTCCTTGGGTTTTTGTTCTGTTTTCTCCCTCATCCTGTTGGGGCTGGTGGGGGGCAAGTGCGGGGGGGGAGTTAGTCTGGTAGATCTGCAAGAGCAAAACTACCATCCCATTCTTCACTTTAGAAAGAGCATTACAATATAAACACAACCTAAAACAGGACTGCTTGCAGGCTGCCTCTGAGGAACAAAAAGTCAGGGGAACATAAACAACATAGTCTTCTCAGGAGAATGAGTAAGAAAGACCAAGGGCTGGAGCCAGAATCAGTACACACGCATAAAGCAGAGTGGCTCTGGATTTGAGTGATCCAGGTTGAAGAAAAGGGAGACCAACGTACATCTCAAAGGTTCCCTCTGTTTCAGTGTTTCAGACAGCATTGGTTCAGGTCTCACGGCATTGAGCACCTTGGTCGTTTTATCATAGAATCATCTAGGTCAGAACAGACCTTTAAGATCATCGAGTCCAACCATATCATATCCAGTTGGCACGGGGCAGGGCTCCACATGTAAGTTACCTGTTTGTTTTTTAAATTGGTCTTTATTGGTTTGCTAAGGCACTTGAAAAAAATAAGTTGAACCTATTAAAAATGACAAGCCAGCTCATTAAGTGAATACAACAAACACAACTGTCAGCCTCAGAATAAAAACATGCAAACATGTTAAAATAACAACACAGCCTCAAATGACTCATATTCATTGAGTTTTAGAAAAATTTAGGTTGCAAGGGACCTCCAGAGGTCAGCTAGCCCATCTATCTGCTCAAAACATGTCTAATCAGATCAAGGGATGCTTGTCAACTCCTCATGAATATGCATTAGAGTCTTCTAAAGCCTTTTCCACCCTCTAAGTTCTTTACCAAGGAGAAGAAAGATACTACCCCTATTATTTACAAGAGGAAACTGAGGAAATTTGAGAGAAACACGGTTTGTTTGATCAGAGCTGTAAACTAAACACAGGCTCTCCCCATGGTTTTACATATCATCTCAATAT
Organism: Ibidorhyncha struthersii; assembly: GCA_013398815.1. Taxonomy (NCBI): domain Eukaryota; kingdom Metazoa; phylum Chordata; class Aves; order Charadriiformes; family Charadriidae; genus Ibidorhyncha; species Ibidorhyncha struthersii. Next base: position 312,378 of record VZSZ01000926.1, on the reverse strand, counting down.
CTGGTTGTTCTGGATCAGCCTTCCAAGATGACTGGTGAACATAAGATGGAGCTCAACATGGGGTGGACGCAATGACACTGGAGATGCTCTCCAGTCTACACCTCCTACATGCCTATCATCAGGCCATGACATGACACCCAATACAAGGCCAAACACTCATAGTGATCAGAGAAAACAAGGGAGAAGAAAATCCAGACATGAGCCTTTTATTTGATCAGAACACCTCTCTTAGGTGCTATTAACCACTAAGTGGGGTCCCAGAGCATAAAGGAGCGAGTCAGGAACAGCTAGTGCTGTGATCACATGCAGCAATTCAATCTCCATCTGCTCCACAAGAACTCAAGGTCATTAGCTAGTGTTGTCACGGTTGTTAATGAGCTATTTATTTTTTTTGGTAGTATGTCAGCCCACCTCAAAGAAAGACGGCAAAATGAATGGATCAAGACAGGGAAAACAATGACCCAGTTATTTCACTTTTCTAATAGACAGTGCCTTGCAAACCATGACAGAAACAGAAAGGAGACAGAGGAGAACAAACAGCTCATCAAAAATCTTTCTGTCTTCACAGAGTTACAGTTTTCACCAAAAACTTTGGCCGCTCTCAGATGAATTTTTGACTACAGAATAAATAAATACAAATTTAAACAAACAAACAAACAAAAAAAAAACATAAAAAAAAAACCCAAACAAGTTCCTGCTACAAAAACTTCAGGCAAAATGGTTCTTGTCCAGCCATAGGGAATACCAGATAGGAACAAAGCAGTGCTTTTAAACTCTAACATATCCTGTATCTGTGTTTCCAGATGGAGGTTAAAGAGGAAAGAATTATTCACAAAAGAGCAAAAAAGCCCATCAGAGTTCTGGAAAAGATGTCTTATAAAGAAAAACGTAGACCAAAGCTCTTGCCTGTATTAAATTATTTCAATGTGGGTTCCAAAAGTTACTGAGAAATATGAATTCTTCCATCTCCAAAAAAAAGCAAAATACGGGTCAACACTGAAAGCTGAATGTATCTAACAGTGAGGCAAATCACTCACTTGGCAGCTTCCCTTGGGAAACAGTAGAATCACCGTCACCTGAGGTCTACCGCCAGCTGGCTGAAGGATGCACCCTAACTAAATCAGGAGCTATGGGCTAGATGCAGAAGTTGCTGGGTAAAGTTTCAAGGTTTGAATTATTGTAGAAGGGCAGGATACAGATTCGTAATGACCCCACCCAGCCTTGAGATCTACGAATAATGCAGTTACTTCTGCTTTCATTTTGGCAGCAGCCATTGTCTTGGATGCAAGTCCCCAGAACTCCACTGCGTAGACTGGATCCAGGCTAAGTAAGTGAGGATACCAGCTGAGGAGGGAGCTTACAGGGTGGAAATTTACAGAAATGAAACAAATTAACAGCTTCCCAAGCTCAGCAGTATTCATCCGACTCTTCTGCTCTGAGTGTGCTGAGAGAACTTGCACTTTTATGGCTGTAATTACACAGCCCTGTTCATTGCTTCACTGCCTAGCCCAAGGTTTATAGAGCAACACGAAAATTTTTGGTTGTTAATCCTGGCTGTTAGTTACTGCTTTCATTTCATCTTATCACAATCACAACTGATGTTTATATTTACTACATGCTTTATGAGGGTTTCGCAGTACTTTTTAGGCACAGTTTCAATCTGGCAGTATTGCAAGCAAACCATTGTCCTTCTCACTTGGTAGGATCCTTCATCTCTAAGACAGGTTTGGAACTGCAAGTTGGGGAGATCAGCTCAGATTCCCCATTCCTCAGGCCAGCATTGCCAAGCAAGCAAAGGCAGCTCATCCTCTTTCATATATTCTACTGTCTCTGACACTTCCTTTGGATCTAACACCAGGACCTTTTCCTTTCACCTAGCAGTTTTACAAGGTGATCTTCAAGGCACCTAGCATGGCTTCATCATTGCTTTGTAAATGGACACTTATCTTTTAATATCAAGTGGTGATTGCATTGCAAACATGCATTACTCTTACATTATCAGCTGCCTCTGATTTATCAGCACATTTATTGCAGCTCCATAATGGGTTCAGATTTATGCTTTCATCTATTTTCATGGCTTAAAGAGACCAGCACAGGTTCCATTTTGCTCCTTTCCTGCTCTTCAGCTGAGAGCCGCTTCTTTGCTATCTTCCAACCATGTTTCTCTTCCAATCAAAATTTCCCTTGCTACACAGGTAGCAGCAGAAAAAACACAGCAACTTACACTCTCAAACAAAATTTCTACTTTACTAACTACAGTATACACCACAGGAAATGGTGCTTTTCTACACTGAGCAAATACTTTCTCTAAGAGACGAAAAAAGGAAAAAAGGGAAGAAAACAAGTCAAAAGAGGAAAAATCCCAGTCACCACCACCCTACAGGCTAATGCACCTAAGATCAGATTTGGGAGCCTTCTTAATTAACCAGACTCTTAATAGTAGTAATACGTCTAATTCAGCAGCTGGGGTTTTTTTCCACACAGAAGCCTCTACACCTCTAAACATGACAAGCGTTAAGCCAGGTAGGGTTTTCGTAACACATCTTCATTTATCATCTCATGTAGCTCCTAAGCATGAATTACGGTGGGAACCTCTGCTTGTTCTGATATCCCCACAGCCTCACCTGAAACCTGATTTCAGCTAGGAATACAAAAGAAAGCATAAAGCGACAGAGACACAAGCCCCTTCCCAGATGAAGCAGAGCGCTGCCAGGAAAGGAATATCTTAGTGCTGCATCTAACAAGACTGTGCAATATCAATTCAGGGAGAGACTGCAAAGTTATCCATCTCACACCGCTATAGCACAACTGACTGCCCTTGGTAAGCTTAGGTTATGGTTAATAGACTCCTCTTTATTAAAGCAGTGGAAATTTGTCTTCATTGCACTTCCAAAATGGAGAATGCCTTGATCTGAGTTTCTCCTCTGGCTTTAACGACTTCAGCATCTATTTTCAAGCACAGTTTGCTCCTCTTTCCCTTGTGATTTCTCACTTGAGAAACATTAAATGCCGCCCCATTCTGCTCCCTCCATCAGCTGAATCTTTTTTATATTAGCATCCATCATTTCTCCCATTTGCTAGATGGGTTCAAAGTCAAAACGCTCACTGCCTGCTAGACAATGGAACACATTTGGGTTTTATGAGAAGCACCAGGGCAGCAGCACTGGGGCCCTGATTCAGCCCAGGATCCTGCTAGGTGCTGCACACACTGCCTGCTTGCACTGTTGGACTCCGAGCACCACCACTGAGCTCCCCACATGCGTGCGGATTTGTGTGCGCCCGTGGCTGCTGAACACGGAGGAAAGACAGCAACGTGTTTGGCCCATTGCTGGGCACCAGCAAGAGATGTCCTGATTTATGCTGAGCAATGCCAGATCACAAAGACTGCTTTTAGCATAGAAAGCACCTCCAAATTCAATATTATTCGGCATAGCTGTGCTCTAGAACCCACAAGCGTTCAGTGAAATCAGGTTTACTCTTGCACAACAAGGTTCACCTCCGCTGCAGGCTCAGCGCTAATACCCAGCCCTGAAAAGCAGTTTGGAAAGTCCGTTTTTACACAGGGTCCCAGATTGGCCACGAGCCTTACCCCTGCGACAGGTCGTGCCCTACTCTAGCAAAACTGACACATTTGAGACACACAAAGCCTCCTTGCTGCTGCAAGGGACTGCCAGACCATTGCCACATCTACCATGCCCCACTTGGTTCACACCATTCACTACCACTTAAATCGGTACAATTAACCCCAGCTGGACACTATGGGCCACAGCATTCAGGACAACCCTTCTGATTCAGCTGGCGGTGGTCCAGGCCGTACACAACACCACGGCCACAGGTCTTTTGCCTGTTGCCCCTTAGTTAGCAGCCGGCCTGCTTTCCTGGAGCACTTATATTTGTATTTATAAGTCTGAGAAGGGAAGACTTTGGTGGCCTATCATTTTACACATCTGGGGCTTTGTAAAATTCTAGGCTGAAGACTGATTGCCTCCAATCACCCTAGACATCTATTATTGGTCCACAAAAACACACAGTGCACCGCCCCGGAGCTGCTAATAGCAGCTCAATTATGAAGGAACTTGCACTGGAAGCAGAGAATCAGTCTCATTCTTAATGTGTGTCTCCACCCCAAAATTAAAGCACTTACTCGTGGAGCCCAGAATACATTTTCTGAGGCAGTCTATTCATTGGCATCTTATGGAAAGATTGAGAAGTGGCCTCTTTTGGGTCTTTCACTTGAACAAAGCATTCCCTCGCTCTTGCTTAAAGGAAGCTGGGATGTGGGGAGCTGTCACTTAAATTCGGGTAGGTTTGAAGTACAACAGATGAGGTAGGGCATTTTGTCCACTCACTGAGCTGTAGAGTCCCAGCTGTAATGCACCCGGTGGAGGAAGCACATAACCAAGCTGATAATCTCTGCAGCTGCTGTGGAAGGCCACCCTGAGACACAACCAATTGCACCCAGTTTGGCTTCTGCTCTTTGTCACCACTGCTGGGACTGGATAGAAAGAAGTGTGGGGAGCAGGCAGGAGGCAACCACAGGAAGAAAAACTAGGCAGAAATACCAATGTGGCAAGGAAGAAGAAAACAGTGACAATGAAGAGCATGACAAAGAAGTTTCTCCTGGGGCCACGGCAATGCATTACACTTTTTAAGTGGACATCCATAAGGCATATTGACCAGCTCCCACTCTGTGGTCTCTTTCCACTAAAGCAACAATGAGAGCCAGGCAAGAAATTATTTTCATACTCTTCCCTCCACCAAAAAAAAAAGAAAGTTTATATCAAACCAAAAGTATTCTTAGGGAAAGAGGCAGTTTTGATAACACAACTGCCATGTGCCATTCCCACTCTTCCCCTTCCATCCTTTGCTTTCTGATTTGGAATTGTTTTGAAATCAAAATGGATTAAGTCTCTTCTTTAATTAAACAGAAAAAAAAAAAAAGATCAATGGCCAATTCCATAGCTAATTGATTTGGGGTGATTCAGACAACAGCTGCAAAAATCCTCCACGTTTCACATTTTCATCAGCATGTAGATACTTCAGATATTTTCAGAAAACCTTTTCTCACCTTGTTTTATTTCCTACTTCTAAATAGAGCTTAGATTACTTAAAATCAAGAGCACAGAACAAATATGAAATGTTATCACCTTTCTTCAGCTGGACTAAGCAATCCCTTGCCCTACCTCAAGGTGACAGGGAGTCCCCGAATAGCCCAGAGGGGAAGTGAAGATTGCTTCACTTTCTGAAGCACTCATGCATACACCTAACAGTGTGTATAATAAACTGTTGGATTTTATAACCGTTTGCATGGCATACTGCAGCAGACACACAGAAGCTGTGCTTTAACAGGTAAGGATGCGGAAGCATGCAAAACGCATTTTCTTTCAACTATCTTTTTATGTTCCCTGTTGCACAAAACTCAGCCTAGAGTCATGTCACCCGTGCAGGGCTTAATATCTCCAAAGCAAGCAGCCCTGGCGTCGGTCCATTGGTCTCTCTCGCAGCGTCAATTTCTGGTGTAATGACACAGTCTGTGTGAGGTATCTGCTCCACAGGCCAGGAAATTTCACCTGTCTCTCAACACCCCTGCATTTCCACTCCCCTCTGGCCCACGAACACATGCACCTTCACATCTGTTTGCTTACACAAGCTGCCACCAAGCCGTTCAGCCCTCTCTCATCCCTCACCCGCTTCAGAAATCATTAGCACAGTTCTTCCTTATTTCCGTTTTGGGGTTGGAGGAGGAGAATTTTGCTCCTTCTTCCTCCCACCCCCCACACCGTGTTTTGGTATTTGTTTGTTTGTTCCAATGTGTTTTGCACACTCCTCGATCGAGCCTAGATAAGCATCATGACAAGCCACGGCAGAGCTGGAAAAGAATTGTCCATTGCACAGGAATGCTCTCAGGAGCCTGTATTTTACAGTGACTGCTACTTTTGATAGGCACAATTAAATCCTGGGAAAGCATAAGGCTTCCCTGGCTTCATGAGAAATTTGGAAGTACCGCATTTACTAACACAGGTTAATAGGAAGCTGGATTTTGATGAGACTACATCCTTCCCTGAAACAAAAAAAAAAGGGGATGACACAGTGCAACCCTGTTTACAGAAACCAGATAAAACCCAAGTCAAGTCAGAAGCCAAGAAACAGTGTGACACTGCTGACGAGAGTAATACCCAGCACTGCTGTTCTCAACGTGCAGCAACTTGATGCTTTTGGAGCCCAGGAAGGGAAAGGGCCTTGGACGTGGCCGTTTCCCAGAGCTCCCGTTAAGTCAGGCTGCTCCTCAGAACCTGTCAGCTACAGGAGTGAGCACAAACGAGCCAGGGAGGAGCAGTATTGTGTGGGGTTGCACAGTGCCTTCATCTTTGCAACGCTTGGGGCCTTCCATTTGCAATCCCGCAGCCTGCCTTTCTCTCCCAGATCTGCAGCTTCTCACCAAAACTCCCACAGCGGGCTTGTCCAGAGCCTCTGGGGCAGTATTTTTGACCTGATTTTTCTATGCTGTTGCTCCCATGGCTTTGCATGCTCCAGTGTTACGGCGGGTTCCTCCTTGGAGGCAAATGCAACTGGTGTGAGAATTACGCCCTCTGCCCCACCTTTATTTGCCCCTTGTTTTGTGGATTTTAGTTACACAAAAAATAAGTCTTCATGCATAATAGTAAATTAAATCACAGAAGCATAGAATGTTTTGAGTTTCAAGGCACCTTAAAGATCACCCAGTTCCAACCCCCCTGCCATGGGCAGGGACACCTCCCACTAGACCAGGTTGGAGCATCCACAACTTCTCTGAGCAATCTGTTCCAGTGCCTCACCACCCTCAGAGTAAAGAATTTATTCCTAATATCTAATCTAAATCTGCCTTCTCTCTGTTTAAAACTGTTACTCCTTGTCCTATTGCAACACTCCCTGATAAAGAGTCCCTCCCCATCTTTCCTGTAGGCCCCCTTTAGGTACTGGAAGGCTGCTGTAAGGTCTCCCCCGGGCCTTCTTTTCTTCAGGCTGAACAACCCCAACTCTCTCAGTCTGTCTTCATAGGAGAAGGGTGCTCCAGCCCTCTGGTCATCTTCATGGCCCTCCTCTGGACCTGCTCCAACAGGTCCATGTCCTTATGTTGGGGCCTCAGAACTGGACACAATACTCCAGATGGGGTCTCACGAGAGCGGAGTAAAGGGGCAGAATCACCTCCCTCGACCTGGTCATGTTTCTTTTGATGCAGCCCAGAATACGTTTGGCTTTCTAGGCTGCATAAATATAAAATATATTAATATAAAATATTTATGCTGCCACGCATCCATACCCGCCCCCGTCTCCTGCCACACACACTACAGCCAACAGGGAGTCAGTACCGGGGTGAGAGCGGGATGAGATTTGGGGGGCTGCAGTGCACAGCTTGGCTGTTGTTGCTAAAAGCTGACAACACTCAGTTTAGCACTTGGCCAGCAGGTGAGTGTCAGTGTCCATTTACTTTCACAGGCTAATTCCCTGCCACCAGCCAACAAGAGAATTAAAATTCAACAGGGGATCTGAGCTTTGGCTTTCCTTTTTCGCTGTATGAACAGCCTTTCAACAGCCTCTGAGAGACTGAGAAAGCCTCGCTGTGGTCTGAGAGGCAGCATGGAAGCAGCAAGAGGAAATCAGAGAAAACAAGACACACAAAAAAAACCCAGTAACAACAAAGGAGCACAGGGGCTGGAAAGGAATTGCTGGTTCACTGAGGGAACTGGGGTTGTTTAGCCTGGAGAAAAGAAGGCTGAGGGGAGACCTCATCACTCTCTACAACTACCTGAAAGGAGGGTGTAGTGAGGTGGGGGTTGGTCTCTTCTACTGAGTAACAGGTGATAGGACAAGAGGAAACAGCCTCAAGTTGCACCAGGGGAGGATTGGATTGGGCATTAGGAAAAATTTCTTCACTGAAAGTGTTATCAAGCATTGGAACAGCCTGCCCTGGGAAGTGGTTGAGTCACTACCCTGGAGGTATTTAAAACATGTGTAGCTGTCATGCTGAGGGACATGGCTTAGTGGTAGCTTGGCAGTGTTAGGTCAACAGTTGGACTTGATGATCTTAAAGGTCTCTTCCAACCAAAGCAATTCTACGATTTTATGGTCCTGTGTGTCATCCTGCCTGACATCCAGGTCACGTTGTGTCAAGCCCAGAGGGGTGACACTCGATGAGCAAAGTGAGGCAGAAGCCCAGTTTAATAAACAGATGCAGAACATTGATCCCAGTTCAACCCAGGTCTAAGAAAGCACCCTGCTTTGCTGAGACCATGGCTGCCTGTAGCACCTCTATGAGGAACCGAGCCCTCATCTCAAAATGTCTGCTAATAGGAAGGAGGATCCAAATGCCATAGAGACAGCAGGGAACAATACTAACAGGGAGGAGGATGGTTCAAATCCTCCTTGGCCAGCAATGGATCCAAAGCACTGCAGGATTATTGGTAAAACGCAGCAGTGAGGAAAGGGCAGGAGAGCCCACGAGGGAAAAGGGAAACACTACTGGGTTGCGCAGAGGGCTGGAAGTGTACCTGGTCCCATCTGCTGGGACACACTGCTTGGAGAGGATGAAGAGCTTCCATCTTCTGCTCCTTCTCGTCCCTTCCCGACCTGCGAAATCTTGCCCCAGGTGATGGTTGATTAAACACTGCATACTGCATTATTTAAGACAGTGTTGCTGTGACACAAAGCTAACTTCTTTCAGAGGCAACACCTGACAAAAACAAGCATACAGAGATACATAGAGCTCCTGGAGAAGGAATTTAAATTGGTCAGGAAGAGCCTCTGAAAAATAAAAATCAATGACAAAGTCCATTTTGAAAAGCAACCCCAATGGAGAACAATGTTTTTCCTCAATGATCCTCTCGGTTAGCCTAAAATACACTCAAATATCATTTTTGTTGTTGATCAGAAAAGCTAGCTCAACAAAGTCCCTTTGCTTATGATCTTCTGGGTTTTCTGTAACTACCTAGAAATGAGGGAGGATACCCAAAAAAGGGACATATACCACTTTTTGTTTACTATGTCGGCTTCATAATGCCAGTACTTTGGAAAAAAAATAACATAATAATCTTTTATGTATTAGATGCTTCAAGGTGAACAAACTAAAGAAGCTGCAAAGATTGCTGCAGGATTTATGATCCAAAATCCCTGGGGTAGTTGCCAGGTCTGAAGGATGAATTCTTCCCTGATGTTAGGACAGGTCTATTTGCTTCTGTGTGACCCACAGTCAAAAGGCAAAGGAAAGCTTCTAAGGGACAGGGTCTGTGCAGGACGGGATGAAGACAGGAAGAAAAAGGAGAAAAGGAAGGTAAGAGGGAAGATGGTCTCCCATTTTTGTTGTGGGTATATTCTGAAAATCAAGATGTCTAAAGGTTTGCTACCCACCAGAAACAGCATGAGTAGCTCCAAATTTCAGTTCTGCTTTCTTGCAATTTGCCATCGCTAGCAAGCCAGCAGTCCTGCCGGAGAAGTAATCACAGGAGACCAGTTCCTCAGGAACACAGAATGCCAGCTGCTCTTTTCCTCGCCTGAAGTTAAGAAAATACATTAGACTATTTCTTTAAATCAAAAGCTTTCCTCAGGTAATGACTGTCCCATCCTGAGCATGCAGAGCACTTAGCACGCAGCTGCTAATTGCTAGTTTTGATTTGGGTCCAATAGAGACGGTTTGGAAAAAAAAAAGGTATTAAGGAGACAGTGACATTAAATTAGTTAGGTCAGCCACTGAGAAGGGGCTGTAGCTGTCTCTGCACAGGTAATCTTGCCTCCCTGAGCCCTCCCCCCTCTCTCTTCTCCCTTTAACAGTTTTATTTTGTGGTGCTACGAGACTTTTTCTCTCCTGCTGAGTGCTGGGTTAACAAATGCAGGAGGCATATATTAACAGTATTCTTTGGAGACCACCTACAGCACTGGGATGAACAATGGGCCTCGAACCATTACTAATTTATAGCCCAGAAATATGGTGTATGAATATTTTTTAAATGTAAAACCATTAGTCACACTTAATAGTTTATTTGAACTAAAACCGTATTATTATCCCCTCATTATTTTACCTGGTATATTTTAGACCACTTATCTCAGGGGTTGCCATAGCTACCTGCTGAGTGCCTTTGACTGGAGTGTTTGCAGTAATCAAAGTTAAAGACTTCTTATAAAAAGAAGTATGCTCTGACTACAGAGGAACCTGGGCAAAATTGCCCATAACTGTATTCTTTCACTCAGTGCTGCAGCTGTTGGGTGAGTGGCAGCTTGGTCCCCTCATTAGTCTCTGAGGAGGTATCTTTAAGGTACCATCCTTAGGTTCTCCCATAAAAATCCCATGAAGGTTTAGAAGGGCCTCTGGAGGTCTCTGGTCCAACCTCCAGCTCAAAGCGGGTCCAGCCAGGGTCATGGCCTTGTCCAGACAGGTGTTGAGGATCTCCAAGGACAGAGAGGGTGCAAAGAAGATGGAGCCAGTGGTGCCCAATGACAGGACAAGAAGCAATGGGCACAAACTGAAACACAGGAAGTTATGACTGAACATCAGGAAACACTTTCACTGTGAGGGTGACCAAGCCCTGGCACAGGTTGCCCTGAGAGGTTGTGGAGTCTCCATTCTTGGCAATATTCAAAAGGCATCTGGACATGATCCTACACAACCAGCTCTGGGAGACCTTACTTGAGCAAGAGGAGTGGACCAGATGGCTCCAGAGGTCCCTTCCAACTTCAAGCATTGTAAAATTCTGTGAGACTTCTAGGAACCCAACAAGCCTACCTGAAGCTCTGCTCTGCTTTCTGAACTGACACAAAAAACATAGACATCTGCTTTCCAGGAACACCTGCAGAGCAGCCTACACTTTCCAAACCACATTCAGCCTCTCCGTGCACCACCCACCACATATGCAAGGACACAGTGCAGTGCAGCTCCCAGCAAGACCCTCTCCAAGCATCATGTTCCTGTCCTGCAGTGCTGGAGCTGAGGGTCTGGGAACTTTTGCCTTCCTCCAGGGAGACTTTGACTGTGAAAGGACCTCCACCATCGTCACGCTAGCACTTCTCTATGCTGCAGTGCCCGCTCAGCCCAATCCATCTGAGCACCAGGACTGCCTGCCCAGGGTGCTCCACTCTGGCTGACCCTGTGATGTGAAGGCACAGGCTGTTTCATGTGATGAGGTAAGGTGCACAGATAAAAAAAGCACTGGGAACCAGGAATCCTGGGTTCTTCCTTTGCTGCTAGAGGATATTTGTCTTGGTGACTAAAGCAGGAGTGAGGAAGGCTGGCTCTGTTGCAAACCCTCCCCAGCATCAGGGAGCTGCAAGGGTGGCTGCTCCATGAGGAAAGGAGAGCAGGAGCCAAGCAGGGTAACTATACACGCAGAGGCGGTGGCCTCACCAACCAGGGCAGACCCAGTGAGACCTTCAGCTTAAAAGCCAAATCCAGTCAAAGGCAGGGGGAGTCCCCACTGAGCTTCTCAGCAGCACCTCCTCCAACAGCTCTCCAAAGCTGAATGCCTGCACCATACCTAAGCTGACCCTGAACCAGCCCTGCCACTGCTCCTCTGGGTGACAGAAGATAGGTCTTGGCTCTTCTCTGTGCCTCCATTTCCCCATCTGCGTAGCAGAGTGAACACATCCCTGAGCTCTGATCAGACAGCAAGTACTTGTGGGCACAGTGAGTTCTTTTAGGCAAGGATTCACGATGGTGTCCTGCTGGCTGCCAGCTGGAACCAGCACTTTTCTTCAGGTTTGGAGTAGAGGGTCAGAAGTTCGAGCAACCCCCATCTCTTGCTGTCTTCCCCTGCCCCTTGGAGTGCTGGCTCCAGGAGAGCCCAGCCCAGGGGATGGGCACCACTCGCTTTGCTGGGGTGCCATCCCCTCTTCCTGCTCCCTTTGCTTCAGCCACTCCTGCCCAGAGCATTCCCTGTGCAACATGAGCAGAGCCCCTTCTCCTAGATAAGTCTCTCCACAGCATGTTACCTGGGAAGTGCTGGAGCCCCATATCACAGGTCAGGGACCTGGAGATAGCAACAACTGACCCCAAGTCCCCCAAGGCAGTAAGAAGTGAGGTACCTCAGCTCTTCGATCCATCCCATCCCATAGCAGTGTTTCAGGATACCTCAGCATTTTACTTATGCAAAGAAGAGGAAGAAACTTAACACTTTTGGAAAGAAACCAGTTTTAATCAGAGCTAGCAGGCACTACTGGAATCATCAAAATGAACTGCAAGCAATTAGACAATTAAAGTGAAGGTCACTAGAAGTACACACTAAGCAGACATCCTGACAGAGCATTTAAATACAGAAGAGCTGGATACTGCAATTAAAATGCTTTGCACAAACACAGCTCTGTTGGATTAGGGACTGACTTCTCTAAACCCTACAGGAACAAATCAACAAGACAACAGGATTCACACTGGTCGTGCTCAGAAGACAGACTCCTTCCCTGCTGTGGCTAACAGCAGGTCTAAGATTTAGTGGATTTGAGTGCCATCAGCTTCCCCTTCCTTTACGCCCCCAATTCCTGCACCGCTGGAACATCGTTTCCTTAGACAAGAGTCATCTGAGAAACCTGCCAGAGTGAAAGGGATTTGTCCTTTCACAGTTATCCAGTCCTATTCTACCACATGGAAGAGCAGGGTGGCCCTTCAAAAAAGTGAAGACTGAGGTGTGGGATGCAGATGTTAAAGAGATGTTTTATCTCAAGTTTCACAGCAGCCACCACTCCCCTGTTTGACCAGAGCACTTTTTCCTTTTTGGCACCAGGAGCGGGTAAGTCCCTGGAATGACACGTAGAAAGACACGCAGAATGAAAGTTGCATTAGTCAGCACCCAGGGTGCTGTTGTGCTAAACACCACATCCATGCACCCCGAAACAAGACATGTGGCTTGCTACGATCCCCCTTGGACAAATACAACTGATACACTCAGGAATACTTCCGCCAACAGTGCCTGGATCCATTCATCCAGCAAGATGTGGGGCTGGATTCTGCCCTTTCCCATCCAAACCAGCTTGCACTTATCAGAACAGACATGCTCCCAAAGCACCTCTGAAATTCTCCTGCAGAAGCTGCAGAGCACTGCTCTTTCCACCATCTAAACTATACCACACACCCACCCCCAACTTAACATGTCTCTGGACATCTTCACCAGCATCGAGGGAGCCAGAAGCACCTCCCCAGCTGGTAGATTCTTATTGCAAGGAAAAAAAAGTCTTCATTGCTGTCTGTCTGCTTTCCTTTTGGAGCGGTCAATGACACAGGGTTCAAATTGGGAATGTAGGTGAGGCAGTGCCTGCTAGCTGTGCCTATAGCACTGCCTGGGCAGCTGGTGCTCTGGCACAGGGAGGGGAAGGCAATCTGCCTTTCTCCCCAGGAACTGCAAGATGCCTCTTGAATGGAAATCGAGCAAGAACCCAGAGGTCTCGACTGCCTCCTCCAGATGGACCCCATCTGCCAGCGGTCAGGACATCCAGTCCCAGTTAATGTTGTACATTGAGAAACTCTGTTAATCTCAGAGGCTGAAGAGTTCAGGCAAAGCTCCTGCTCACCAGTGTGATCCATTCAAGGAACCCCTCCTTGTTGCTGGAAGTCCTGCTTGTTCGCATGTGCTAGGTGACCTATTGATTTTAGCATAGCTGAATGTAACACAGAGCCCACACTCCTGGAGAAGTGTCAGAACCCTTTCGTATGGCCACCACAGACCAGGCAGCACAGCGAAGGGAAGCCTTCATGGAGAGCTAATGTTGGTAAGAGTCCCTGCATGGGGTCCACCTTAGGGAGTCCTGGCCACTACAGAGGAGAAAGCAGGCTCCAGAAACATACCCTTATCCAAAGCAAGAGAAAAAAAAAAAAAAAGTATTAAAAGTTTCCTTAATTTTACCAGATAAAACACTTCATGCAAACCATGACAAAGCAGCCAGGTGGCAACGTGGGCAAGCAGGAAACAGTGACTGCCTTGGGGGAGAGCAGTCCCGGCTTGGAATATTCAACAGGTCCCTTGGCATGGAACTGGACCCAGGACTACACAGCACTGCCTCTCTGCCTCATGCTAGAAGGTGTTTAGGAAGGAGTCATTTGTTCTTTACCTCCATACAGCCTTTGGGAAATTAAAAGAAAAAAAAAAACAACAAACAAACCCAACACCTCTGCAGATTGTGTAGTTATGGGACCTGACACATTAATAAAGCAGAAAAACATTTTCTGCTCTAAAAATCTGGAGCACATTTGTCTCCCACCCACGTAACTTAACCAGTGTACCAGAAGCAAACTCGCTCCTGAAAGTCATCCCTTCTGTGCAGCCCCAGCCACCTCTCCAGAACTGCAATCCCCAGCCATCCTGGTCTCTAGACTGCCTGAAATTCCACTTTCCTCAGGCTTCTTAGATTACTTGCTTTAAAATTAATCTGAAGAGCACTACAGTGAATGACTCCTTGAAATGAGCTTTTTTGGAAAGTTAAATGTCAGCCTTTCCCAGTGCCCACTTCAGCACAGACTTTAGAAAGAGTTATCGCCTCCCCATACCAATGTCAAAAGCTAATAATCCTCATCAGGTTAACCCCTGCCGTGTTGCCAAAGAGCCTGTTTGAGGGATTGTCCCAGTGAAGAAACACTGGCGCGTTGCTCAGGTCTTGTAGATGTCGATGTCCAAGGTACATTTTGGTCCTAACAGCTGGACACAGGCAGTCACCCTGGCTGCCACACAAGTGCCAGCCAAGCATGCAGCCTAAGGCAGGAGCTCCCATGCCCTCCCATACCCCCTTGATCTGGGTGACCAAGGCAGAAGTAGACAAAGGCCCAACCCAGCCCAGTCCAGGTTTACTAAAAGGATCCACTGACCTAGTTCTTTATTTCGCGGCCAGTTTGCAAAAAGCTTGTATACCCCTTGCACAGAGGAGAAGCGGACTCGTTCGTGGGTCTTTGTGCTCCTGATTTGCCCAAAGAGCCCAGGGCCAGACACTCATTAATTTGCCCTCTCCAGCGTCATGTCTAGACTTGCAAACCAGCTGTGCTTCGCCCGTGACACACCAAGTTCAACATCTTGCTGGAAAGCTCAACCTGTTTGGCTCACTCGTGTGCCCTTTGAGAACTTGCACTTCTACCCTCTGACAGATCCCATTGAATAGGTGACCAACAGAAACTCCTGGCGAGCATCCCAACATGCACTGCTGTGTGGTCAAAACCATCCTGATCTGTAACATAACAGCAACCCCGTGCTTAGCAAAGAAAATTGGGCTGTAGACTGCTACGGAGCATTTCAATGACAGCAAGGCATGGGAACCACAGCCGGCTGCTCCCCCTCTGGGATCCCTGAACCTCCCAGATGCACCTCTGCTTGTTTGTGCCAAACATGCGCTGCTGCACAACACAAACAGCCAGTAAACCTTCACCACGGAGCTGCCTGCTCTTTGCAAACGTTATCAAGACATGCAGCCAGTAAGCCTTCAAATGGCACCTGCAAATGGACATAGCAATGCTGCTGATGTCTTCTCATTGCACTTTATGAAAGCAAGGCACTGCCCCAAGCACAAGACCAACCTAGAAAGGTATCTCTTCTCATCCTACTCCAAAGCGTATTGCTTTAGTCGCTCACTGGGAAGAGCACAGCCCACTTATCTCACATAACAGGATTATGTGGAAACACTGACACGTTGCAGGAGATGGACTTTCAGCACGTGCTCAGAGACATAATTTGTCCTGTCATCATCATCAGAAGCTGCACCACCACATCTCTCAGCCCCGCCACTGCAATGCACCGTGCAAAATCCAGTTAGCCATGGCAGAAAGTTAACAGCAACAGGCACTTGAAAGGGCTTCATCCTTAGAAGGGGGAGGAGCAGAGACGACTTGAGAATTCATTTGCCAGTAGAGAGGTGCCTAATTAGTGTGCAATATCAATGCAGGGAAGGGAGGCCGGACTGCATTTTCTAGCCTTGTGTATCAGGACTGCATGATAATCCTGATGGCTCATCTAGCTCCTGGCCAAAACCTACTCCACGTGGGAGCTGGTGGGTCAATACTTCTGCTCTCCACTCTTAATGGCTGTGGGGCATAGGATATTACTTGAGGGGCAGAAAACATCCCATTGCTATCCCATGCCTTTCCCTCCCTAGACTGCTGGAGCCACCGCTGAGGGATCAGGAAAGCAACATCTCGAGGACACTGCTGTCGCTGTGGGCTGCTAAGAAGAGCCTATTTCTACAGCTCCCACCAACTTCTGGGCCCTGCGCTGTCCACCTGAGCCGGACTTGCTCAAACTACTCAAAACAAGTAATTCATTCATCTTCTCCACCATGGAGAAAGGCACTTCCAGCCTCCAGTTCCACTGGTGCCAGCCAGACCCTGAACTACCGCAGGGAATTTCTGTCTGTAAGGGCACAAGCTTGGGGCTGCATGCAGGAGATGCAGCTTTTGTCAGTTTTGTCCCAGGCCTGGGTCGCACCAGCAGAAATGAGCATCTTCTAAATCACTCTCCTACACTGGTGTTGGGAGCATCCTGTGTCCAAAAGCAAAAGCAAGCACACCGAAAGAAAGGACATAGGAAGATCAGGGAACTTCTCCTTCCAGCATGACCTCAGCACCTGAATCAAAAAGGCAGTGAGGAAAAGACCCCAGGAGCTCTGGACTGATTTTTTCAGCCTCCATATCCTGGAGAAATTGTTCATGACCACAGCACATCCCCTGAATATAAGGGAAAGGAGATAATGCTCAGGCCCTAAAGCAATAGAGATGACTAGAGCAACCAGTTCTGGGAGAAAGAAGAGAGCAATGCAGGGTGATTGCTGCAGGAGCAGGATCGGCAAAGCACTGAAGAAGCAGCTCTCAAAACAAGATGTTTGAAAAGGAGAGCAGTTTAACACCACCTCTATAAACCACACTTGGCAGCAACAGGCTGGTGGAGAGTCATTTTGGGAGGCTGTGTGCATGGCTTTTCTGGAACCAGTCTATTTCATGCCCATATCTTTGGCGTAAGGGCTGCAGTTCTGACCTTTTACGCTCGGGTATACCCCACACCAGGCAAAGGTGTAGGCAGACTCTAGCAGATGGGCTACTTGGCTTTGCGCGTGGTATCTCATATCTCAAAGCCTCTGTTCTTTCCAGCATCTTCTCCAAAACCAAATTTTCCTCTTCTGCTCCAGACCCAGAAAGGTGTCTAAACTGACAAATTCAGCACTGGCTGCTTGTTTTCCAGTACCCCTGTGCTGCCCTGCACCACTCATCAAAAGGCCTTTTTTACCATACAGCAGACACATGAAAAAAAGAGGTCTCCAAATAGCGCAACCAGAATCTTTTCATCCAAGCTTTCTTGGCGAAACACCAAGTGTAGCTCATGCTAATCTGCCTGGGTATAACAACAGAACCGGGTCAGGTTTTAAGCCTTTTCACCAAAGCGTTTTTTCCCAGCATACTCTGTATCATCAACACTAGTATAACAGGTGGTCTGTAAAAAGTTGTCTTGCAAATCCATGTGTCAAAAAAATTTTGTAATTTTTCCTCCCTCCCCACCCCATGTTGCATTTCAGGTACTTTCTAAATTTGCGTTTTGTTGCGTAGTCTTCTCTGCAGACCTGTGGTAAGTGGAAGAGGGGGCAATGTAAGGGGATTTCCAGGTAATTACAGCTTTAGCACACTATGTAACCAACAATAGAGCTGCAGAAGAGAATAACAGGCTAAAAATTAATGCATTCACTGAACCCCAGGTAAAACTCACTCATTCAGTGGTCCATGCACATGACAAGAGTACTTCATAAAAATAAATTAAACAAGAATCAGTGGGAAAAACTATAAATTTTTTCTTCTCACAAAAATATATGCCTTGGACTCCCAAAGAAAAGTTCTTTTCACAGTTCAGAAATCACTCAGGCTTAGCCTCAGGCAGTGAGAGCATAAATCAAGTTTTCTCCACTTCCAGGGCCTACACTCTTAAAGCAGTTGGATCTAATGGTAATCCTTAAAGCAACCTTGCACATTTCTCTTAGGACACATCATCACAAGTACTGAAAAAAAATACTTTTGAGTGAAACAGAGAGCAACTAAAATAAGCAAAAACTGACTTTGGTAAACTGCCAGGTGACATTACCATTACACTGATCTAGAGAACATTAGTTTCCAGCAGTACCACCACTGTAACGCCATCTTCATCTGTTGGTTTTGTTCCACCTCTTAGCTCCCAAGGACAGCCACACATCAAAGTAACTCACAAAAACGGTGATGGAGGAAGAAATATTGAGCTACAAATAGATGGTAAAGAAGCACATTTTTCTGGGATGCTTTCCCAGGAGCTAAGGGTGTTCAGGTCCATGGGCTTAGGATCTGACCCCAGCAAGCCCATGATACGCAGTCCACGTACTGTGCAGCCTTGCTCATTCACTCCCACACTTTCAAAACTGCTCGTTGCACCACACTGTCCACCAGTCTCTCCTTAGCCCTTTTACCTTACACACACACAACTGTGTGTTAGGCACCATGGAAATGGGCCCCTTCTTACCCCCAACACAGCAAGGCAGCCACCCTCTGCACTCCACAGAGGGCCACGGCTTCAAACACACACCTACCCTGAGCCCCAGCTTTGAGGTTCCTGCAAAAGTCTTTTACCCTTGACTTCTAGAGAACAGTGGGCATGAATTGTCCCCTGCAGGAATCACCAAGGAGCAGATGCAGATGAATGAGGATGAGTCCAGGTTTTGGCATACATTTGCACCTTTGCTCTCACTCTTAGGTGTCATAAGTTAGAGATAATGAAGCTGGTCTCTGACTCTGGAGAAGGTCAGAGGAGAGGAAGAGTGTGATCATATGCTCACAGAAGCACTGGTAGGAAGGACCTCTGCAGGTCTCTAGTCCATCATCTCTCTCAAAGCAGCACTAGTACCAAAACTAGATTGGATCAGTTGCAGCTTGGTCTAGCAGAGTCTTGAAAACCTCCAAGGAAGGAGATCCCACCCCTCTGCCCCCAGTAACCTGCCCAAGGCTGCTCCTGAAACCAACTCAACCTCTTACACCTCAGCTTGTGGACATTGCATATTTTTATGCTGTCTGGCACAATTTAGCCCCATCATCCATGTAACTGCCCTTCGAGTAGATGGTGGGGGAATTAAGACAGCAATCAGAAAGTGACGTACATTAATAATCCTTATTATAATGAATAAACTATTTTTCACCTGTCACAGGTAAAAGTAGGACAGGGGTTCAGGAAAAATATTAGTCTTCACTGAGCAATAATTTAAAGTAGCTAATAATTGTGACAGGCAACCTGCGTACACACAAAGTATTTTGTATGTATTCAAGCATCAGCTGTTGGAAAACAGTGAAGTTTTGTTTTCTACACAGGAGGAAGAAAAGATAAACTTGTACAGTCTGTTAAGCGCCTCCATTATAGCATGAAAACAGCACAGCAAGAGAGATTGTTTATTTAAAACAGCTTAACTGTAACATAACACCCAAATCTTTTTAGCTGATAATGGAAATGGTTTGGGCATGAATATCCATTTTAAACATGTTTATGTCACACTTCACAGAAAGGTCAAAATTAATGTTATACCAAAAGAATTTTTCAAAGTACAATTACCTTGACTCTTGGAGCAAAGAACATTCCTATTAGGTTTACCACCTGGGGTTTAAATTTCACATTTTTATATATTTTTTTTAAAAAAAACTAGGTACCTCACAGATTATATTGGGAGCTGCATTAGAGAGATCTTACAGCTATTAGCTATAATGGCTACTAGCTGCTTTTCCCCCACTAACCCATCAACCCTAATTCCCTGGGGGTTCACAAGTGATGTCTCAAAAGACCATGTGGAAGGTTTTTTTTTGTCTGGTTAGTCTGCCAGTCTCATTGCTGCGTTTCTCTCTGTTTAACTCAAGGACTCATGTCTCTCCTCTTGCAGGCATTTCCCCAGAAACAGTGGGAAGGGAGAAGATTAAAAAAAAAAAACAAACAACAGACTAACCAATCTCACGAACACAACAGTCACACAGAAAAATCATCATTTTCCTACACCCTGGAGCTTGCTATTTCCCTCCTCATTTTCAGAAGCTTCTCAAGCCTATTTGTTGACATTCTTACAGCGATCCAATGCTCTCTGTGAGCAGATGGCATCAAGCTCAGAAATCTTACACATGCCATGTTACATTAAGCCCTGGCCGACTCGAAGCTAATCCCAGCGTGATATTATCGACTTTCTTGGAGTGAGCAGTAAACCCATCTTTGGAGTTTTTCAGGCTGTTGTATTAGCAAAAGCAAGCAAACGCATAAGCCAGATTTTTATTGGATGCTGATCTGTTTACAAAGAGTGTACCTCAACATCTTATTTCTTCAAAGTGCGGTTCAGAGAGAAAACAGTTTGTCTGCTAATCCCAAACCTGCTTTTCCATCCAGTCCTCTGCCCAAAGAGTACGGTTTGGCTTTCTCCTCTCATTACTGCCAGAAGGACTCTTCCTTCCCTGTCCTCCATCTCTCTCCCCAGCCAAGTTCTCTCTTCTCCCGCTCCTCACCTGAATGGACACGCAGATCATTGTGACCTGTTTAGTCCTCAGCTCCCACACTTTCATCCAGGCTAGCCTTCAGGTAGCAGCCTTCACTCATTCAGCCATCACTGTGCAGAAAAGAATTTCATTGCTCCTTGCTGTCTGTGAAAGACACCCAGAGGACACACCAATACCAGCAAGGTCCATGTTTGCAGACGGCAGAAAGCTGTTCTACTTGGGACCCACCACAACAGAGATACCTCTAAAACATGCTAAACAAGTAGGTGAGTTACTTCGGCACAACCCAGCCAGGAATGAGCCCATTTATAGCAGAGAAGCCTCTCCTTCTTTATCACAGCTCTGGATAGAACTGCTTCTTTCCCCATCAAATGCCAGCTCAGATTTTGTACTTGCCAGCATTTTTTGCACAGGAGGCATCAATATAATTCTCTTAGGAGCTAGGCGTACTGGAAGAAGAACACTACTTCAGTCCTCTGCCCTACTGCAGTTAGTTCCTTACCAGTAAAGCAGCTATAACCATGCTGTGTTTGACCTGATGAGCCCTGGCCAAGGTTTTGCATGCCAAATAAGCCTGGGCTTTTATCAGCTGCACTGAAATGCAAGTGATGAAAAGGTGGTGATCCATATAGAGGGATCTATGAAGCCAGGGGGAGGCTGGAGGAGAACAAACCCGTGCTTTGCAGACGTGCCTTTGAGTCCTCCTCCTGCTCCGTGATTTCCTTGCTCCTGAACTTGGGAATAAGAAAGGCTTTCCCTCTCCACCACTTGGGAGTTTGCACTGTGTCACACAGCACCAAAAAATCAGTCTGTGCTGCTGTAACAGAAGGTGCCAACAGATGTGCCAGTTTGCACAGAAGAGCACACAGAAGGGAGCCAGAAATTCTGCTGAAGACAGTGTATGCGTGCTCAGCAACGGTGGTGATGCACCACAGGGCACAGTCCAACACCAACAGCAACAACTGCTCCTGGCACATCAGAGTCCTCAGCACAGGCTGAGCTCCCAAGGAAGGATGCAGCACTGCAGAACGTGCCTGTGGCCCCTCAATGAGGCTGAAGCTGGGGAAATGGTCTTCTTGCCTGCAGAAAGTAAGCGCTTGTTGAGGAGCTGCAGGAGGAGATGGGAAGTCTGCACAGCATCAGAGATTATGAAAAACAGTACAGGATCTTCTCCAAGACCCTACAAGAGCCTGAACACCCAACTGTACAGACAGAGGAGCATTCAGAGTCTGTATTCACTGGGTTGGGAAAAGGAGATTCCCATGATAGAAAAGGTTGGAAGCTAGTGACTTTTGATACCAGGAGGGAGGCTGCTGCTCCACTTGCAGATCAGCAACTACAGAATAGATTTGGTGCCACAGTAGCAGATGAGGGGCTGGGAGCTCTGTTCAGAGCAACATTGGAGCCAACAGAGCCTAAATCACATGGCAATACCAGGAGAAAGTGGTAAGCAATAGAAATAGGAGACTCCCGGCTGTGCAGGACGGAGGCCTCCATCTGCCAGCCTGATCCTGCCTGAGGAGATTTTGTAGGATTGAGGACTTTGAGGATATTCTGAAGGCCAGAAAAGCCTCAAAAGTCTATTATCCCCTGCTGTTCATCCATGTGGGCACCGACAAAATTGCCTTTGGAGACCTGGAAAGTATCAAGTAATACTACTTGGGTCTTGCGATCGTGGCCAAGGACATGGGTGCTGAAGCAGTGTTCTCCTCAGTCTTGCCGCTAAAAGTGAGTGGGGAGCAGGGAAAAAGCTTGAGGAAGAGCGGAGTGATCCTTCAAATCAACAGCTTGTTGCAAAGCTGGAGACGACAACAGGGATTTGGCTTTTACAATCATAGACCTTATCTGAGGATCAAGGGCTGCTAGAGGGAGGTTGAACCCACCTAAGGGGAACAAAAGCATCTGTGTCAACAGGTTGGTCAGCCTGGTGAGGACAGCTTTAAACTAGAAAGGATCAGGGGAAGGGGGGAATGACAACCCCCAGCTAAGTAAGGAAGTGGTGTAGTGAGTTGACAGCAGAGTCTGCAGGGTGATACAGACAAGAAAGACCCCATAATCAACAGTGCAGGGCTGAAGAGGGCTCCGCCCCAGAGTATGCACACAGTTAATGAAGTTCCTACAGGACAGCATTGTGAAGAAAGCTCTCACACATTCTTCCTTGAAATCAGCACGACCGTGTTCTTCTCTGAAGTGCCTGAACACTAATCCGTGCAGCACGGGGAATTAGAAGTCTGTGTGCAGTTACAGGGCTACAATCTCATTTGGATCAGGGAGACATGGTGCCTCACGTGGTGCCTCCAGGCTTAAGTGCCTGGAGGACTGTGATGGATGGTTAAGGCTCTTTAGCCAGAGCTGGCCAGAACAGCAAGGATGGGGAGTTGCCTTTTATATGAGAGAGAAGCAGGAATGTACAAAGCTTTGCTTTGGGATGGATGATGAGCCAGCTGAGAGCTAATGGGTCAGGCCCCGAGCAACCTGCTCTAGTTGATGCTGGTTTGGGACTTGGACTAGATAGTCTTCGGAGGTGCCTTCTGTGACTGAAGTTGTTGAGGCCCCATCCCTGGAGGTGTTCAAGGCCAGGTTGGATGGGTCTTTGAGCAACCTGGTCTAGTGGGAGGTGTCCCTGCCCATGGCAGGGCGGGGTGGAACTAGATGACCTTCACAGTCCCTTCCAACCCTGACCATTCTATGATTCTATGACTCTCTCATCCATCAGCACAAATTCCTGCATATTTGTCTAGGAGAAAGGCCATACACAGAAAGCAAGACTTAGCTTCCCCCTACATACAACACATGAAACTTAACCTCTTTTTCTCCCCTCCTTCATCAGCTTTTTTTCTCTTTGGCTCCTTTCTGCTTAGAAAGGGAGAAAATTAAAGAACATACCGTACCTGCTGAAAGAGAAGACTCCAAGGGACTCATTAACCATCCAAACCTAGGCATATCATATGGAGTTCTGCAAATGATGAAGGACAGTAAGTGTTCAATTAATTTGATCAGTCTCAGAGAGTGTTCCTACACAATACAAAGGTGAGGCCAAACACGTCCTTCTTAATGACCATGCCATGTGCAAACAATACTGTCTATTAGTTACACAAATCACACACACACCCCTACAATTTTACAGAGAGTTTTCAGAAGTCTTCTTCGTGGGGTTTTCTGAAAGGTCTCTGTAAGTGTATCCTTTACCCACCAGGTGCTGCTGTCTGGCTAATGGACCATAAGAGTTATTTAAAGATTGCTCTTTGTTACTTTGGCCTTGGATTTTATGTGTACAGTGTGTACCTATTTCCCATTGTGCACAAAACATGTTGCAGTAAAGCTAACACTCCTTGTCAATAATGAAGCAGAGGAGCCAGCTAACAAATCCTATTCTCCAGGGGCATTCATCTAAATTTCTTCCAGCTAATGGCTTTTGGACAAAATAGACCAAAAAGAACAAAATCGCCAACCCCCAGTACAAATCCAGGAGCTTAGCACAGGTGGATATTTTAAGGAAAGATTTTTAATATTTGGGGTTCAGTGAAAAACAATGATGCAATATTTGCTGTTTAGACTGTTTGAACTGCTAGCCCAACACACACAAAATGGTAGTAATTTCACCTCACGTACATTGGCAGGGAATCTGCTCCTGGAAAAATGAACCAAGATGGACAGTTGACCTTTGAGTTTATAAGAGATGCAAGGAAGGGGAGTTATTCAGAGTTATTTGGCACACAAAAGTCTACAGCAATCACTATGCTGAGAGAAGACAGGCTCATGAACACCTACCTGGTATGGCTGTACCTTCAGGCTCAACAGGTCCTACCTTAAGTGCCAGAAGCTGGGAAGGACCTTCAAAGGTAAATGACTGTTTGCACACCTCATTTCTTCTTGCCACTGTCAGAAAGACAAGGCCTGGTCCACGAGAGCTCCCTTTCCTCAATATCCTTTTTTAACAAGGACGGTCCCAAAGTACCTGAACAAGGAGAGCAGAGCATACCCAGTGACAGCCACCACAGACACCAGTGATCACCAGACACATCTGTAGCAATGAGAGAGGTTCAGGGTCAAGCAGGGAAGTCAAGTCAACATGGTGAGGTCAGGATCAGCAAGGTACAGGACCAGGCATAGGCACAGCTCAAGGAAAAGCCAAAGCAAAGAGCCTGAGTTTAAATATAACTCCTAGACCAAGGAGTGGTCTTTCTCACTCAGCTCTTTTCCCAGCAGCACGACCCCAAGCTGCAGCTACACCATATTGGAGCTGCTCTTCAGAACAGTCACACTCCCAGGAGGGGGTGCAGAGTTTGCAGACCCCATTTCTGCTTGCTCAGGGCCTGACAGCACTAGAAGCAAGAGCAAGTAAGGATACAGATGACATTATGCGGTGACCAGGTAGGAGTTACTCTGCAGAGGTGAGAGTGAACCCCGATCTCCTGAATTCTGTGCCTTGGCCAGTACTATCTGAGCCAACTTGTACCTGTTACAGAGAAAAAAATAATGGTTCTAAGACAAGGAAGTGCAGGAAAAAAATTCACCTCACTTGTCTTGTCCCACCTCTTCACAGAGGAGTGAAGTTATACTGCTTTGAATAGGGAGAATGATACTTTGAGAGTACTTTGAAGTTACTTTTATTATTAATGTATCAAAAAGAAGTGTGAGAACTTCAAAGAGAGAAGATTGCTGGGCTGAAGGGGCTAATTGGAGACAGATGGTCAGACATAGGCTCTTAAAAGCATGAAGACCAGCTAAGAACATCAGTCACTTATCTGAAAATAGCTTGAAATACTGGAAGAGGGAAATCACCTCTTTCACCATCAGTGCCTTGAATCCAGCTGCAGTCTCCAGTTGTAAAACCCAACGCAGCCCAGTAGATATGAATTTGGTCACGACTAGCAAAGAACCACAGACTTGATGCTGACCTGCCAGTACAGGGTCTCAGCAAGAAGCCCATGAGAGAGCCAGCTGCTGTTGTTATTCCCTGCTTCACCCCATCATTACCATTTTTGCCTGTATGCTTATATACCTGCCTAAGACTTCTTTCACTTTTCTTTCACAGTTAGCTTTTGGTACAGATCCGTTCAGAATGGCTTTAAAAGGAACAAAAGCCGCCACCTCTCACCTCCTCTGAGCCAAGTCATGGGGTGAGGGGAGCAGGGGATAGGGGGAGTCACCTGAAAAAGCAGCCAGCCGTGAAGTAAGCCCCAGATGCCTCCTTCAGTGCATGGCAGCAAGGTTGTCCCCAGCATACCTCACAACAGCCTTTGCACCGAATTTGGGTCTCCTCCAACTTGAAGTTAGCTTAAGGGCACTGCTTCGGGCCTCACATTTTTCATTTGCTGCCGCATGAGCTCGCTCTCTCCCAGGGATCCCCAAAAATTTCCCACTTAAATAAAGGCAGGCGCAGCCTAAGGACATTGTGTGTCTTTCTGGGTCTCAGAAAACAGTTAGACACAACTCTGCACAGTGGCTTTTCATTTAGCTATAAATTCTCCATGCACTTCTGTTCTCCTGCATATAACCTTTCTTATTCTGGGACCAAGCTAGTAGAAATACTTCAGGAGCATTCGGCATGAGCCCAGAAGCCTCATGTGAGATGCCCATGTGAAACATTCAGCCACTGGGATTGCAGTGCTGAGACTTTCAATCCCTGATGCTCTGTGCTTTCCCAGAGAGCCCAACCCCGCAGCAGGTCACAGCTCTCTCTCCCTGTCTGTACCTCCTCCTCAGCAAAGCTGCCCCCCACTATCCGCCCCCCCCCCACGGCCTGATTCAAAGGGTCTGCCCGACCTTTACACATCTGCTCATTGGAGAAGGGGTGACACCAGGCCAGTGTTGACTGACCATCCACCAGCCAAGTGAAGCACTTCCCAAGTGGATTAAGACCCAGCCTCGTGGGCAATAGTGTGTGTGGAGGTTGTGACAGCCCCCATCAGTGACCCCACAACCTCCTGGTCCCAGTTACCCTTCTGGTCCCAATCATGAGCACAAGGTTAGTGCTGCACTGAGGCAACCATGTGATCTGGGACAGATGATATGGACTCGCTCCTCCAGAGGAAGGTTTGGTCTGCTCCCTCTGCTCCCAGCCCTGCTGGTGTTCCACGCAGACAACACCCGTATGGGACTGGGATTGCACAGCTGCACACAAGGGATCCCAAAATGAATGATCCTCACGCCCTCTCCGTCACTGAGCCAGTGGAGGAGAGGGCTGCAAGTGTCCCAGCATGCAGCACGGGAGGCGTGTGGCTGCCCATGTCCCCGCCATGATGCCCAGCTACGGGAGAGCAGGCTCTCCACCAGCACTGCCGCGCAGGCAGCTGCCTGACACCTCCACATCAGCCGTAACCCCAGAGATGGTAGACCTTCACTGTTGCAAATGGCACTGATCTTTCATGCTGTGAATGGGACGATCAGCCTCAGGCTAATGTGGCTTGTTAAACCGGCAGCCATCACTGATGAAGCAGTGCAGCTCGCATCCTGAAAGACTCACAGTGAGAATGTAGTTTCCTAGCTGCCACATTTACGGGGGTGAGCCCAGAGGTCCCAGCTAAGCAGGCTATTACACAAATCTTAAAACACAGTGGACGAGCCTTACCCCAGCATCCCTGCCCATTCCCAAGGCTTTTTTTCCTCCACCTTATTTTTCCTTGGCCTGTTCTGTACACACGCTATACTCCCTCTACCCTTCTCCTGTGTTCAGTACAAGGGCCTTTTGCTCCATCCCAGGATTTCAGAAGCAGCATCTGTTAAGTTCCTAAGTCAAATCCATCCTGGTGGAAATCTAGCTCTTTGTGGCACATAAGACACACTGGAAAATCCTGTGTGTTAAATTACCCCAGTTATCCCATACCACACTGAGCTTAGGGAAGTGATGCTGATCCTTTGGAGCCAGGAGGCTGAAGACCCAAATATGAGAAAGACCACTTTCAGGGAAATATTACCACAGCACAGACAGGGGATGAAGGCAGAGGAAATGATATTTGGACATACAGACAGATCTGCTCTTTCTCAGTAGGGAGGCTGTGCCTGCCTGTTTGATGCTAATGCCTCTCCCATCCAAGATTTCTCTCCCATCTCTCTCCTTCTTCAATGTTTTCCTTTTGTTTGAAACTCCCTGCCATCAGACTTCCAACAGCATGAATTTCTTCCCAAACACTGCTTGTCATGCTTCTTTTGAAGCTCCTGTTAAGGATGTGACACAGCTCTGAACTTCTTTTTTTCTTTTGGGGGTGGGGGTTAATCATCAGATTTCAGATCTTTGCTATTAAAATCCCTCAGACAACAAATGAATCTAGGTAATGAGACAAGACTGTCACTTTGTAGGAAATCAATGTCATGGTGTTTTAGAAGCAAAATCCATTTACAATTATATTACAAGAAAGAATATATCTGGGCCACTTATTTCAGTGTTGGTAATGCAAAACATTGCCTTCGTGAGACACGCACCATCAAACACCAGGTATACAGCACGTGCAGAAGATGAATATGAGCACACTGTTTAGGTTTGGAAGATACGGTGCTAAACTGCACTTCCCAAGATTTTTGGATTAAGACTTCCTATTTTTTGTACCTTACCAGTCACATTCAAATTTTTAACTGTAAATGGTCCGTGTTTAGTCTGGTTCCACAGATCAGCTGGACTTGTTACCTTATCCCATAGCTACAGCAAGTTGCTGACTCCACCTTGGAAACATCTGTTCTGCAGAAATCTGCAGTTCTTGCAACAAATCCTCCATGAAAGCCACTGTGGTACCAGGCTGATTCTAAAAAGCATCATGCTAGGAGAAGCTGAATCCAGTGGGTTTGAAGACCCACGGAGTTTCTCCTCACCAATCTGTTTTGCCACTTTTCCAATTTGTGGGTGCCTCCACACAGCAAAACGTGAGTCCCAAAGATGCAGATGCACACAAAACACAGGCAACTGGCCGCCACACAGACCAACATGGACAAAGGATAGTGCCTTTACTGGCCCACACAAAACCATGAGCAGTACTCACATGAACAGGAACAACATGAGCAGCCCCACCTGTTCCCCCCTTCCCCTCAGGACTGAAGGTCACCAGTGGACACATGCAGTTCCTCACTCTCCAGATCCCCAGGCAGATGTGTATCAGCAGAAACCTCCAACCCCAGACACTTACTCCATCCAGACTCCCAAGAACACGAGTCTCACTTACCCTGTGTCCAGCCTTGGGCTTTCCCATTCTGGTCTTCTACTCACCAATTAGTTGAGCTTGAAGTCTGCCAGTGAAGCATACACATATTCTCATGCACTGAGACAGAGAGAGAAAGAAAAAAACTATGAATAAGGATGAATATGAGGCCAGGCCAGGCTGAAGTGCAGACACAGGACTCAGTCAGAAAAGCACGCTGATGAGCAGCCTGCTAACACACAGTCAGACCCTTTTATCCCCTCTCCTACCCATTCTCCCATGCTTGTTCCTCCTCAGTTCACTTTGATCCCTCCTTTCCCTGCAACTGGCCCTTCCTTTAAACATCCCATAATGTTTTGTACATTCCTACAATCCCCTTTAAACATCCAATAATAAGCTTTACACAATCCCACAAACCTCCTGAAATGTCCTATCATAGGATTGCTCTTTCCATGAGACCCGTAATAATCTTCTTCCCCCTCTTTTTTCAGTTACCAGGCTGAGGACTGAGAATTAAGCACTAGGTTGGCCTTGGTCAAAAAACATATTGGGAATATTAAAAATGCAATAGTAACAGTGCTGGGAGAGTGCCTGGGAGCACTGCCTTGCACCGTTTCATTTATTATTCTACCTATGTGGTCTCTGTGCCTACAGCTGCCTGGGAGTTTCACCTCTCAGTCGAGCTCAGAGACAGTGGGTGTGGATGGCCACCAGAGAACTTCCCAGCACCACCGAGGGCGGAAGGCGTGTTCCTGTGTCACTGTAAATCAGTATAGCCCCACTGAAATCATGGAGCAAGCTCTGGAGCAAACTGATGTGTCTTCAATAACCTTGACAGCATCTGGGCACCAAGCCCTCATCTGCCCTGTGGCCCAGCTTGCCTTCATGCCAAAACTGCGGGGCAGTAATGGACACCCACAGCCACCCACCTCACCTGTCCCTGCAGAAGGCCAAAGCATGTTTTCCTGTGTCATCAACCACCAGCAGCAGAGTTCACAGTCCCACAGTCAGTGAAAAGGCATGGTACAGCTAGTTATTCCTAGGACAATCCACTTCTTCCCTGCAGCACAATCTTTGTGCCTAGTAGCATGATTTTGGCGGGAGTCCTCCATCCCAGGGGCTGGTGCAAGATGTTGTGCAATCTGGGATTCAAGAAGTGGTTGCAGACAGGCTGAGCAAAGGCAGGAGAGGTGGCTCTCGACCTGCTGGGCACCAGCTGCCTCTGTCACCCAAACAGACACAGTGTACCAAACAGAAAAAGAGTTTCTCTCCTTCCTGCCTTCATTCCCCACAGTGACAACCATTTCAGGACACCCCCAGCTTTGCCACCCCTGGGTGTCCACCGGTCAGCAGGCACACTCCTCCAGCAAAGCTGTCTTGACCTCAGTACAACTGTGGAGAACATGAACCCCAGAGACATGCTTGGGGCAGGCAAAAGTCACAAACGCTGAAGCCAAATCTCGGTCCTGATGATAAACCATAGTTCATCCACCTCTCCAGCAGCCCGCCTTGCTTTTCTAGCCTCACCGCACAGCCTGCTGTTTCCCACATCCATCAAATTTAACTGCTTGAAATTCAGCCGCAGCTGATGGGAGGAGATGCTGTGCACATGGATCCCAGGCTTCCAGTTAATGGCATAAATTGTTGCCACCTCTCCCGCTTGCTGAGCAATCACAGTCGGAAAGCTGTGAAAGGGATAGAACTCTCAGCAGGCGCACCCTTTGCAGAGCCTGGCGTTTGGGTTGTCCTGGTCTCCTCCTCGCAATGGCAAAATAATAGTAGATGGCTTAGTTTAATGCCATATAAGTTCCCCGCTGTTCGCTTTAGCTCCCGGCCACCCATTTGCAGTCTACCTTGATAGCACAGACTTCATTCTTGTTTTGCTACAGAAGCAATCACAAAGAACCCTTGGAAGTCCCGAACGGGGGTCAGGGTCTTTTCTTCTTTTGGATTTATTGTTGTTGCTCTGCTTGTTTGTTTTTTTTCTGAGCCACATATTCACTACAAGATGTTCTCGGTATCCTCAGTGGCAGCGTGTGATTTTTGCATGTCACCTTTAAAGTTAAGTTTTCACAGCTGGATGTCTACTGTCCACCCTCCTGCAAACCTACAGCCACGCTCACCAGATGGCCTGTAAAACAGGCTGCAAAAAAAAGGCAAAAGCTTTGTTGGTTATTAGCCATGCTACTATGGGAGTCTAACAGCCCGGGTCAGGAACCGTTTGCCACTTCAGGGGGCAAACACAGTGTTATTGCAACGGGCAGCAACCGCAGCAGCACCAAGCGTGAGGCTGCCCGGTCCCTGCACGACTGCCGGCCACGAGGGAAGCTGCAACTTGCAGCGCCGATGCAGATGAAACCCCAGCGAACAGCCGGGTGCAGAGAAGCACCTCGTCTTTTCCCCAGCCTGATCTAGCGTATGCTGCTGGGCTGAAGCCTGCAGGAGAGGAATTGCCATTTCGCAGAAGGGAAACTGAAGAAAGAAGAGGTGGGGCGGCCTCTCCCCCTCGAAGTCTGCACACGATTGTATCTTAGGGCATCTCCACCAAGCAGCCAGCGTGCTCTGCCCAGCCGAGGTGACAGGGCACGGCGGGTGCAGAGCAGCCGGGGCCATCCAGGGTCTCTCCTGGGCAAGAGCAGCCCTGCACGTTTAATGTTTAAAATCAGCTTCTACCTGACAGTCCCAGTTACCTGGAGCCTCCTACTTAAGACGCTTTGCTTTTAGCAGCTTTTGGAAAAGAACCTGTTGATTTGTTGTCTGTGAGTTACAGCCATCAGCCCAAAGACCACACAGCATTCAGAAGGGCTATAAGACAAATCTTTTCTGTGCCACATAGACTGATTGAAGCACTAAGAAACACAGCTACTCCTCTGCAGTGACATTTTGGACCCATGCTTTGGCTTAACCTCTTTGGAGAATACACAGAATCATTGGGGAAAAAAAACAAAACACCAAACCAGACACAAACCCTACGGCCAGTGCAAAGAGTTCAGAGTCTTTCACGTAGGACAGGCTCAAGGAAACTCTTTCCCTGAGGAGACCTTCCAAGTGTCCTCTGCCCAGGCGCAGACAGCACGTAAAGGCACGTCATCAAAGTAGGCACGTGCATGAGGATTAAACTCAGGATACAGTCCTGATCCTGCAAGTTGCTGCTGTCCCTGCCCAGAGCGCATTGCAGGATCAGGACCTCCTCACACAGCAAGATGAACCAGTTCAGGGAGAGGACCCAGATCAGCTGTCACCATTCCTGTCACTCTTTGAGAACCCCGAGGCAGTACGTCCTCCCTGTTCCAGCAAGTTGCTCTCAACGCCAGCAGCCCACATCCGGCACACCCCGTGCACCTTCTTAACTCCGAACGATGCTGTTTATTTTTCTAGCAAGTACTCACAGCCCTCACACTTCCTTCGCCCAGGGCTTTGCACTGCAGCTGAATTTAGATCAGCCGCCTGCCACGATCAATGAGTCAAACTAAGCACTGCTGTCCCCCTGGACTTCCCCGCTGTCAGCCTGCTGGCTGCAAGGCAGTCTCTTTGGGCCAGATGCTGATGTTTTTATTCACGGCCATTTCCTCGCCCCACAGCTTGCTGCAGGCACAGTGTAATACCCGCTTCTGCACTCCCGATAACATCCGACTCGCTTACGGCCCAAATGAAACCTTGGGGTCTGCTCGATGCAGGGAAGTCCCCCAAAAAGCTGAGTAAAGTACCCCACAGGCTCACGCAAGCAAGCCACCTCTCTCCTGGAAGGTAACTTGTAAAGGTCACGGGATTTGCCCCTCTCTCTGAAACAACATGTGTCCCCAGAGCTGAATCTGCCTGTATTTAACTTCCCAGCACTGTGTCAGCATGCCCTCTGTCGTCAGAAGCAGCTGTTTGTCATCTGCAGATGCAGAACCATTTAGTTGTTAATGGAAGCAATTTTTGCTTCCCTGAAGCTGATGTTCATCCAGCCACGCGCAGCCCGAGGCTCTGACAGGGCAATGCTCCTTCATGACTGCCCCAGCAGAGCAGCACCCACTGGCACTGGAATGCCCTCAGGAGTTTCCCAGCTAAATTTAATTAGTGCAGAGCAAAGACCCAGAATTGCTTGCTGAGCTGAAGGTCTGCGGGGTCAGATACCCATCCCTATCTACACAGACTACTGTGTTTGCAGCAGTGTCTCCATGCTCACCTCTGAACATCTCCTTCCCATCCTCTTTCACACCCCTCTGGGGTGTTGTCTGCGAGCGTCCCAGCACTTGGTTTACCCAGGGAACGTCTAAATGAACAGCTCTGTGTCACCCTCACCTCACCAGCCTGACTTCCAAATGCCATGTGAAAGCTGGAGATGCTCAAGATGTGAGTAAGGAGGCTGGTCTTCTTTTCCATGCCCTCTCCAGGGAGAGAAAGGCAGGTACCTTCCAAGAACAAGCCACAGGAAAGGGATGAGCCTGGAGGCACCATCCCCCTCTCTCCACTAGTGATAGCAGGATGCTCTGGGCAGGGCTTTACAAATAAGCACTGGAACAGGTCTGGGTTTAGCATTTTAGCATCAGTCACATCTCTAGGGTCGCGGTCCTCTTCTGTTCCAGGAATTGAGTGGGTTTTTTGACCCACTATCCTAACGAGATGCAGTCGTCTAAGTACAATCATTATAGCCAGTGGAAACAGCCAGTGGAAACAGCAGCAGTTCTCTGTGTGCCCCACTTCACCCCTGCTAAAGGGCTCATTTATGGCCCAAGTGAGTTGGAAGAGACTTCATATTCTCCTCCCCTTGATTAAGTACTCCTCTTGAAAAGCAGGGTTAAATGTTTATGAGCAGCATACGACTTAAACTATTTCTCACATTCCGCTACACTTTATGGCTTCCTGGACACAGCCAGAGGCAGCAATAAAAGCAAAGACCCTCCAGGAAGCATTCCTGCCAGCAGTAGAGACCATACATAGAATATTGTGCACGGACAGACACAAACACTCACACAGCGTCCCACCGGTAAGTTGCTAGTACTGTCCCCGAGCTTTGGCACGGGAGGAGTGATGGTCCCAAACAACCCAACACATGGGGCTCGCAGGATCCTGGGCGTCGCTCTGCAGAAACCACTGCCAGGGAACAGAGAGACGGGGAGTGGGGGGATGTGATTTGCAAATAAACACCTCTCTGACTTTCAGTGACCCCAATATGTACCTAACCACTGACATTTTAAGAGGCACCATATAACTAGTGAGTAAAAGTAACTTCTTTTAGGTCTATTACCATGAAAAACGTGAAGGGACTTTATTGACTGGTGATTAAAATCTTATCCTTTTTGGTAGCATATGGCAACCAAGGAACAGGCATTTTTGTTAAGGGTATAGAAGCCAAACTGCATTAGCAATAACTGTGTTTTATCTTCCTGGGAATGCACAATAAAAGATTCAGATCTTACAGCTGAGCTTTGTAAAAGGCACCAGTAATCAAAAGTCAGCACGGAATCCTATCAAACATTGATTTTAAAGCTGCAAATATTTAAAGACCTGCATTTGTGTCTGTCATTTTTATTCTGAGATGTTTTACTTGTCTCGTTTTAATGATCTGATGGTGAAATGGAGATGAAAATTACGTAGAGTTTCTCTTGAAGTTTGCTCAATGTGACTATCAAAAAGATGCTCTGTTCTGCATGTGCATGCCCGTCAGAGTGAGTTTTGGGGGATTATTGTTCTCAATGTGGATAGATAAAAAGATGAGAAGGAAAATGTGGATAGATAAAAAGATGAGAAGGAAAATTGTGGAAGGGATGGAAAAACTACATTAATAACCAGCGTTCCCAGTGCCATGCTCAGTTTGAATTAGGAAACCATACATCAGTAAAAGCCCACTCCAAAGGCCATCAGCAACGCTGCAAAAGCTCCCGCAGCCTTGGAAGAGAAAGGGAAGGTCACAAATTGGGTTGGAGCCACTGCTTGCTGACAAGGCTGACATAGCCACTACACTTGGCCTTTCAGGATCTGAGTCTCATGCCAGCTGCGCTTTTCAAGGCATCATTCAGCTGATGATCTGTCCTAAACCTTCACAGAGAGAAGGGTTTCATCCCGCTCTCCATCCCCTGCAGCCCCTCATGGTCTTATTGGGGAATGAATTCTGCCGTGTTCAGCGAAAATGACAGTTCTCCGCAGCCGCCTAATTTAAACCTTCCTAAACACATTTTTACTTTTATTAAGCAAGCCTTTCCTAAGACGCTGCCAGAAGAGTCCAGATCTTGCATTCATAAAGCTAAGATACTGCTACCAATAAAAATAAATAGATGGCAATTACTAAGGAATTACGTTTAGACCAAAATCAACCGAATTTACTACCCTCTGAATGTGTGCAGCATAACATGCAGCAATAGAGAAGTTTAAGGAGAAGGGGTGGGCAAAGAAACTTCTCTCTGGTTTTAACGATGCAGCCAGGAGCAAGCCAAGCTCACATAATAACTGAAATCTGAAGCCATAAGCAAAGAGTGCCTCTAAGTACAGAGCTCGTGTACAGACAACAGAGTAGTTCAGCAAGTGGTACAATGCAAATAATAGATCAGAGACGACTACGCATTAAATGACGACACCAGGCTAGGAAAGATCCTGTTGGAGAGCTGCCTTCTGTTAAACTTTATGTTCTAAAGCCAACAGGCTTTAACCGAAATCTACCGATGCTCTTTCCACTGATGTACCCAGGCTTTGGCTATGAAGCCTTATCACAGGTCAAAGCTGTCTGCTTTGCCTGTTGAGTGCAATTCACGTGGGATGTCCTTGAAGCGCAGAAGAGGTTATCAAGCCCAAAAGTACTTCCAGGGGTATATGGGTCCCTCCACTTCAGGATGCAAAATCAACCACCCTGGTGTAAAAGCGTTCTTACACCTTTATCACTGCATTTCTGTCTGTGGGCACTGTGCTATAACCAGTAATGCGAACGAAGCAGTGGTATGCTCCCACACAGTACAGCCCAGACTGTTTCCAGATTAATAACACCGCCTTCTGACACTGCATGTGTTCTTTTAATACAACATTGCTAAAATACTGTAGAAATAATTTTTAAAAAGAGCATCTAAAAGCTAGGAAATTTTAAATTACTGTTCCCAGTTATGTCTGAATTGATACACTCTGAAAACCTCATCTGACTGCTGTGGAAATAGGAGGTAAATATTTCTATAAAAGCAGAATGGTTTCCTGGTTAGCAGTGTCAGTGCAATAGCTTATAAAAGACACTATGAAAGAGCGTCCAGTATGAACATGTCCTGGAAAAATCAAGAACTGTCCAAAACTAAAGGTTGCACAGATTATCTTACACCCGCCCCTTTGACTGACCTTGTGTCCGCCCACCCTATTCAATGGCCACATTAAACCATTTGCTGGATAATGATGACTTTCAGTGAATTTAGCAAACTCTGGCTCAGGCCCCCCAGTAGGAGATGCTTTTATCTTCACTGCTCAGAACATTCAAGAAAAGTTTTCATTTTGTCCAAAATAAAAACTATTTTCCTGAAATATGGAGTTCAGATGAGGAATTGGACAATCCCTTAGTCACACTGCTCTGCTAACACTGCTGACAGCCTCCTCTGCCCTTGCTCCCACCCAGCTCATCCAGGGATATGGCCATGGGGAAGCCTGGTGTGCAGGGCTTCAGTTGCTTTGTTAATGCACGCGGCTAAGCTTCCTCACCTGCTTGATCCTGTTGGTCTTTCTCTTCCAGATGCATCCAAGCCAAGATGGGCTCTGTCCAAGGAGCGCCGCTGAAGAGATACAGCACTCCCCATCCATACACACAGACTGAGTGATTGGTCCCCTTTTATCTAATGTCCTTGCATGAAGTCCCAATATTGTCCTGCCATGGTGTCCGCAAGTTATTAAAGACACGAGCCCTTAATTTAAAGACTCACAGTGATGGAGAACCCAGTCCCTTGAAAATCAGTCTCAGTGGCTGACTACTGTCACTCTTGAAAATCTGTGTTGTATTTCCAGGTTGATTTTTGCTGACTTTAAGTTCCAGACACTCAATATTACATCTTTTCCTATTAAGAAGCCCTCTAAAACCTCTTCTCCCTCGGCAGTCATTTCATCAGACTTCTTTTTGACATAGTAAATAGGCTTTCAGTCTTATTTACATACCACAACACAGCGGGGTCCTGGCTGTGGCCCTGTTCCTCCTGCTCCCGAAGTTCTGCTCTAGCTCCAGTAAAATATCTACCTCCCATTTGGCAAAGACTAGGGCAGAAAAGGCCACATGAAGTACAAAGTAACCACAAAAACGCACTTTGAAACCAGACTATTATTTCCCTAAAAGCGCCTGATTATTGTGAACTGCATAAGAACCATCTGTAAGGGAACATCTCCCGCTGTTGCAATGGGAACACCATGGGGTGGCCTGAAAGTCCCCTACTGGCCTTCTCAGGGAGATGCTGGATTTTTGTGGGTTGTTTGGTTAGGTTGTGAACAGGGATCTTTTTAGCTGATACAAAAGGCAGATGAGAACCATGGTTTCCATGAAGACAGCCTGTATTGCCACGTGTATGCAGCTAAGGTGATGGAATGCTGCTTGGGCACTCCGGTACTTTCCCTCCATTCCCCAGGGCAGAGCTGTACATCTCGCCCTCCCACAGGCAGGACATGAAGTCTACGTTTGGGGAAGGGAGCATTCATGCTCCTCTGAACACAATGACACCAAGGTCCTGTGCTGGGGGCCTTTGTTCTGATGTCTTGAACACAGCCAGAGCCTTGGAGAAAGGCTTTCTTCAAGGACTGTGGAGCTCTGGGACTGGAAGAGTATGACAACTTCTTCATGTACTTAGTGAAAAGTTTATATTTGGCTTAGGCTACCCACACATCAGCTTAACCTTCTCTCCCCAAAACTGCCTCAAGCCACCTTCCTACCTTGACATCTCTACAAACCCAGATATCTTTAGCTCTTCCTATACTGGACAGCTTAAGACACTGTTCCCTATCATATTGGGTTGAAATGGGTTTTGAGGCCAGGGTCTGCAGCAGGATGATCAGAATGTTCTTACAAACGAGGACCAACACACGCAGCAAGTGAAAAATGCTTGCGAAGAACGCCATGCCCTGTTGATTCAACCTGCAATGGTACTGCAGGCTCCAGACTTCCTTCCCTATGGGCTTATCTGCACCAACTCTATCCACATTCAACATCTACAACTTTCCAAAGACTGTCAGAAAGACCTGTTGACCACATCCTGCAGAGTCAGGAGGATGGGAGGCATCATTAGGGACTTTTGCTTGTGTGGGCTGGTGTGGTGTCCCCACAGCTTGTATCAGGGAGCAGCAAGAGTGGGGCTCTTCCCTGAGGGAAGGGGAGCTGAGACTCCAAGGAGATAGCAAGACAGGGCAGTGTACTCACCATCCAGGGTGCAGTCCTGCAGTGCCTGAACACAGAGAGTAGAGCAGGTCCAGTGACATTACCCAAGGTCTCCCACAGCCAAGTGATCCCCAGATAGGTCCATGATGAAGAGGCAGACTGACGGTCAAGCTGGGAAGTCACATCAGCAAAGCAACACAGAGATCAGCAAGGTACAGGGCCAGGCATAGCCATACCTACAGCACAGCTCAGGCAAAGACCAGAAACAAGGACCTGACTTTATGCAGGTCCACAGCCAAGGAGAGGAGATGCCAACAAGGCTTCTCATATGGCTCTTTCTCACATCTTATTTGTTTTCCCACTCTAACCCCAGGTTACAGCTGCACCAGATCACATCTGGCCTTAAGCATAGCAGCCAGACCCCTTGAAAGGGTAGGGGATGAGGCTGCAGATACCCCAAGCCATGGTGAGCCCAAATGGCTAAATCCTGCTGAGACAAGCACCATGCAGCTCCACTGCTCGCCCTTCCATAGGCAAGCTTGTGCACCAAACCTTTCAGGCCCTTATTGCATGAGTGCCAGACATATACACTTACCAACACTGCATTTCTGTAACCCTTCCCTTGCTGCCCCCCAGCAAGGCATTTTTAGGAGAGCTGGCCTTCTCCCAGGAACACCAACCTCAGAAGGCCCCCAGATATGCTCCAATTCTTCCTCCAGCAGTGACATCTTCTCTGCCCTGTGGATCCAACCTCCAATTTCTTCTCTAAATCAGCATGCTCCCCCATTCCTACTCACAGCTTCATGCAGATTTTTTTTTAGGTTATTTTGCAGCTGGGTTTCGCCCAGTCTGACCCTCTGTATGCAAAACTCCCTGTACGCAAAAACATCCCTGCTTCCCCGGCTCCACTGCAGGGGAACAGCTCGCACCCCTGGCTCCCTGGAGGATCAGAGCACTTGGAAAGAGGGAGAGCTGGGGAGAACCCCTGGCTCTGACTTTCTTAGGGGAGAAAGAACCGGCAGGAGACATGGGCATGGAAAATATTCATCCTGTTTGCTGAGAGCGCAGGTGCAGGCATCGCTTTCAGACCCAGTTTGTCCTGGTTTGGTTTCCCAGCTGAGTGGGGAGAATTGCCTTTCCTCCTGCTCTTTTTCAGTAGTCAGGACACATGGGCACCACTTGCTGCTGGTCAGGGCATGGCTCGCCTGATTCCGGGGTGCCCACCCGGTTCCCCCTTTCCAGGGAAAGCACACACCCACCAGTTTTGTAATTCCTCCCGGCCAGAACCAGTGTTCACCCAGTCTCTGTATTTCTCTAGATCCTCTTTCTTCTTGCTTGGCCCTTGCTGGTGACCTGCAGCTCTGCCCTCCCTGTCTCAGGAGAGCAGACTCATTGTGGGTCTTCCCAGCCCCAGTGGTGATGATTTGGCTTCACCCCTTCCTAGATGAGCTGAGTCAGGGATAGGGTTTACTGCCATCCCCCACCACACATCTACTCCAGCCCAAGAGATACCCCTGACATGCTGTCACACAGGCATCTATATACTGCCTAGATATGTGTCCACACTCTCTGCAACTGCTAATAACAGAGCTCGGGCCTCTGGACGGGGTTCTGTGTGTGATAGGGCTGACACACACAGCATCACACTAGTGCGACAGTTGCCTGCTCAGTTCCCAAAAGCTCCTCCCGCTTTCTGCGTAACAAAATGAAATAAATCTAAAACTCACACACACACGCCAGAGCCCTTCATGAAGTGGCTGTCAGTACTCAGTTGCTTCTCCCATTTAAAGTGATCTACAGAAGACAGACAATAAAACAGAATTAAACGGGTACTGACTTTCAGGTCACAGGCCCTGTAAATCAAGAGAAAATGCTCCTTGTTACTGACTCTGGCTTTCTTGCAGGTCTGCAGAGTTTAGCAGCGTGGTCCCAGAGCTGAGGTCGGGCAGACACATCAAGCTGTTGAAGATGATTTACCATTTGACACTAATTAGATCTAAGGATTGCTCCAGGATGGCAACTGCGTTTGCATCAAGAGGAGGTTCGCATTCAGCTCGGCACTGAGTGCTTTCGCCAACGATGCAGTTCCCATTCCGTGCCTGGAAGTCCAGAGGGAGGGAAATGAACTCCTTTGCTTCTGGCTGAATCCCAAAAGGGTTTAGCCTTCTGTATCAAGCTCTGCCTGCTCCAAGCTCAACACATGTCGCCTTTTATCAACCCCTGGAGGGACCCCTGTCCACAGTGCAGCACGGGGCACACAGGGTCCTGGACTCTCAGCTCCGTTTGGAGCAGGGGCGCAGCTTACAGACTCCAAGTTCAGCTCTACTCCACCTTTTTCTTCTTACCCTGCTGTTTTACCAAGAAAAATAAATTCACACAAGGGAGAAAAGATAAATGTTCCCAGCTCTTCAGCGACACAACTGCTTCCCTGAGTTTTAATGCAAATGTCTTGGTTCCTTGGCTTTCTGAATGATGTCTTCCTACAAGTCAGCAGCCCCTGACAAGAGAGCATGTGTTCAGGTTAATTGACAAGGCCTCTCATTAGGCAAAGCCATACACATCCCGCAGGACGAGGGTACCTATGCAAAAGACATTTACATTTCCACAGCCTAAAGCCACTCTTGCTTAAGCCTGTTTAATGCTTGTAAACCTAACTTGTAAATCTCCAGGTTTGGGGTTTTTTTTCCCCAAGGTACTGCTGAACAAACCGATAGCTGCACCTTGCTGCCCTGCCAGTGGCAGATCCCTTGTTGTCTCTGCTGTCCCTCACATTCACAGGGTATTAATGATGGACAACTCCTTTCCTCTCTCAGGATCTTCATCTCTGGGGCCTTTCACCTAAGTGTGTGCTGATCGCATTATGAAACACCACTCATTCAGTGCCTCAAACCCGGCTGACGCTCTCCTCACCACTTATCTTCAGTGCCAGCAGCCACAGTCTCACAGCCATGACATTACCCTGACCCTGAGTTCCCTCCGGGCAGTGTAAGTCCCACTTGCTGTCCGCCCATCCCCTCTGTTAGCTGAGGGCTGCTGGCACAAGTGTGGTGAGAAAGAGATGGGGACCAAACCCCTGGCATAGCACCGACAGAAACTGCTGACTGGTGGAAGCATCCCACAGCTGTTGTCCCCATCTCCTCTGGCTCCTGTTCACTTGAAATTCTCCAGCTCTTTCCTTCTCGCGCAGAAACCCTGCAGGGTCTCAATCTCATTTTGCCTCGTTGCATTGCTCATCTTGGCGATGGGTCTTCTCAGGCAGCTTGTGACAAAGTAATTATGTTCTGCAGGGAAAAGCTGGTTTTGACAGAGAAAGCCGCTCGCTGATCTCTGCTGAAACTCTCTAAGCCTGACATCCCACTGTCTCAGAAAGGTCAGCAGCCTGAAGAAAGAAAAAGACAGGGGAAGATCTGACCACAACAGCCACTTAGGAGGTTGGAGAGGGTGAGCTTCAAGGAGGTCTGTTCCCCTCCTACAGCTTTGCTCCCATTGCCAGAGATGGCTCCTCAATTTTAGCACCTTTCACCCTCAGGGACAGCCCAACAAAGCCAATTTGAAGGACCATAGGGCAACACCTCCACCACCGACACATGGGTTCCCACCACGTTGGTCTTATACAGAAGAGACGTCCTTGAGCCAGAGAAGGGGCTCTGGCTGTGGGCCTGGGAGGAAGCGATGGAGCTTGGCTGCAGCTAGGGCACATCCTGCAAAATGAGGTACCACTAGGTGTGCTGGGAAACTTGAGACAGCCCCGGACAGAGATCAAAGTTAATACGCAGCTTTACCCCTTCCCACACGGGCTGCTCCTTCTCCACTCACCCACACGCAGCATGTCGGATCACAGCTCCCTTGACGCACTGCAGCAGCCCCGTTTATGGCAGCACAATCCAAAGCACTCTGGTTATCTCTGATGTTATATTTCTGATGGAAAACAGAAAAAAAACACCCAACAT
The DNA here is from genome assembly GCA_013398815.1 of Ibidorhyncha struthersii. Classification (NCBI taxonomy): domain Eukaryota; kingdom Metazoa; phylum Chordata; class Aves; order Charadriiformes; family Charadriidae; genus Ibidorhyncha; species Ibidorhyncha struthersii. The sequence continues at coordinate 270,534 of VZSZ01000926.1, read as the reverse complement.
CTAAGGTACCTGGAAGAGCTCATTTCCAAGGAATATATTTTGCCATTGCAAAAACCATTTTTCACAGAAAATTCCCCACCAGTGTCTCCAGCATGGCTAAATTCATTCTGCCAGTCTGCAGCAGCGAGCAGCACTTTATCCTTCCAAGAGAAGTGCAGAAAACCCATAGGACCTGAAGATGGGGTAACCAAGCACCACGTTGTTCCCTGACCACCACTTCTCAGCTCACATGGTGCCCTGAAGCATGAAGGCTGGTGTCATTTCTGGATTCTTTTATGAAACTTAAGCACAGCTATCCCATCCTTGTTAGCTACCTGGTTTGCTTCATAGGCACTAACGAAGCAGGTGCCGTTCATCACTGTCATCCCAGGTAGAGCTGGTTTTGAGTACTCCCTTTTCTCTGCAGACAGGGGCCCTGAAGCTTTAGCTTAGTGCCAATGATCCAAAACTTCCACAAACTCTTCTCCGCCTCCCACTTCTATAGGCGGTGGACGGCACAGGCTGTATCAGCAGCTCCACAACGCTCTTTCCCAGGGAAAGATATTAATGTTGATTCACACGCACACCCCAGACTCTCCAAACACCATGGGTGCAGAACCAACAGTTTTGCTCTCTCCGTTATGGCTGGGTTGTGTTGTAAGGACAATCTTTTCTCTATTAAGCTGATTATCTGCTGTTAAAGGGAAAAAAGCTGAATGCGGGAAAATGCATGCGCTATCTTTCAGGGGGAGTGGAAGGGCAGGGATGAGAATTGCTGTGAAAGGGCTCTTGTTGCATTCTCGAAAGATAATTAAGCCCCCTTTGATTCTTCATTTTTGTTGCCATAGAACTGGCTTAACCACAATTTTCAGTGACGGATTTCAGTAGATAACACTTGCTTTATGAACCTTGGGTGGCAGTGTGGCTTTTCTGCCTCTGCCCGAACTGCCGGGAGAGGCGGAGCAGCTGAGAAGGGAGAGGGACTTCATTTGCTGCCCTGAGCCTGGGCACCCATAGGAACCTCTCACGGGAACTATCCTTCTGCCTTTGGTATCGAGGTAATGGACACTGCTCTGCTTGGTTGAAATTAGATTCAGGACACAACAATCTTCTGCTCTGCCTGGGAGAACATCTCCGACACCATCCTCCTAGCCCGGGGAGCATGTGTTGGTGTTGCCACCTGCATATGGAATCACAGCTCAGTGCTCCCCCCCACCCCGAATCAGCTTATGGTTGCTCCTTACGGATCTGAAGCACCAGGTAAGAGCTGGCGGTGGTGGGAAAAGGGAACACGGCACAGCAGAGGCAGACTGGGGCTGTCAGATCCAAGTCTCAGCGGTGCCGAGTAGCTGGGTACCTGCCAGGCTGAGGAGCTCCATGGAGTTGTGGATGGGATTTTTAAACACAGCTAGAGAGGACGGATTTGTCTTCCTTCATACTGGGAGACCTGCAGCACGCGCTGCATTGCAGACACGGGCTTGCATTGCAGCACCGATATGCCTCGCTCTGTCTCCCACTTGCTTTTTCATGGCTTGTGCAAAGACTGAGCCTGAACAGAGACAACAGCGTTCGTCTGAAAAGCAATCCTTCACAGCTGCCAGCCTGACACAGCCTCCCACTGTGACCCCCTGCTTTGGCCACCTGAATGGCTTTTTAGCAGCTCTGACCCTCTGCAGCTTCCCCCCATCCTTGCCCCCAGGACACCATGGCAAATACTTCCAATGCACCCAGAGCCATGAGCTCAGCCGATTTTCCCCACAGAAGAGAAGTGGTCATCTTACCTAAAGAGGCACAGAGAGAGTGCAGCCCACCCTGTCTTTGGTGATCCCCTCTGCCCCAAGAGTGGTCGTTCCTGCCAAGCACGCTTTTGAGTGGGACACACGGCAGAGCACAGGGAGCCTGCGTTTCAACATCACTTCCCGACGCCCTGTTCTTAAACCAGAGCATAACACTTGCTGTTCTCTTGTCACCAGCATCTGCCCTGTCTAGAGAGAACTATGAAATACGAGGGTGAGCAGTAAGGATGCCAGCAGATGGAAAGTGAGCGCAAGCAGACTGGGGAACCCAGCAAAGGCCTGGACGAAGGACCAAGTGGTCCCGAGTCCCCAGAGGATGCTGTGTCATTTCCACGTGTCCAGTGCCGGCTGGGTGAATACGCAAGACATTTGCAAGACATGTAGGAAGAGAAATCTCAAATGACCTGAAGCGTCCCATGCACCGTACCCTTAGAGGACAAGAAGTGGCTTTCAGAGCCTCTCTCAGCCACTGCCTTAACACAGGTTTAGGGGTAAGACACAACAAATCCGCATTTGAGCCTGTGTGCGTTCCCATGCAGATGCACCTGGATGCAAAGTCCAAGCAGACCGCCTTTCCCCTTTTTTCCGGCATTAGCCACCCCTGTGGAACTCCTCTCTCAGCCCACACCTCCCCGCTCCACCGCTGAGACAACCCCTTCCCTCTTCGCAGAGGAACAGCGGTGGCCCGCTTCCTCCAGGGTGACCAGAGGGGAGGAAAAGCAGCTGCCACCAGGAGCTGCCAGTGTTCACACCAGCAAACTAGAGGCTTGCTAACTACTTTTAATTGCCCTCTGTGGTAGCCGGTGTCTAACAGGAAGAGTTCACAGGTTCATTTGGTGGGTGTTTTCTATGGACCTCTTGCACAATAGTCCCTAGTCCATGGCAGGGACCTCCTACGCTACTGAAACACAAGCAATTAGCAACATCAAGTGTCTGCCTAAGGCTGTGGCTCTGCCCAGGCACTTTCACACATGATAAGAAAAAGATCTATTTAACCAGATGGACGTCCTTCAAACAGGCCCCCAGCTGGTTGGCTGGGCCAGTGCTTCTCTCAAGTCACCTCTCAAGCCTCAATTAATTGGTTAAGTAGTTTGCAGGGGCTTGCACGGTCATCTGACTACACTCAGCACCACGCTGGGGTGAGGGGGAACAGAGTGGAGTGAGAAGCCACTGCATGTGGACAGTTGTTTGAGAAAACAAGGTGCCACAGGGGCAAGAGCTAAACTGGCAGCGCTTCACCATTACTCGTCTTAGGTTATGGTCTTGCCCCAAGGCTCTACCAAACAGTAGGATCTACCCGGCGCCAGGCGCTGTACAGAGTCCTGACAAGAGATGGCCATTGAAAGAAAATATAGAAAGGGTCAGTGGGGAAACTGAGGCAGGGAACATCTGCAGGGTCACCAACCTCTCATGATCAGGAGCTCCCAGCAAAAATGTGGGCCCCGAATGGGACTGAGAACAAGGTGATTAACCGTGTTTGAAATCCTTTCAGGGTGGCTTAGGAGAGCAATAATCCTCCCCTGCAGGCTGTGCTTCAGGAGAAAGTTCAGGGCTAAAGAGACCTTTACTCTGGGCATCTGTATGTCATGTTCCTCTTAGAAATGGAGGATTTGTTCTTACTGAGGTAATCAGGCTCTTGCTGATTTTAAATTCAAGTAGCAAACCTTGGACGCTGCAGTGGGAACAGGACCAGGATCTTAGTGAAGCGTGTGTCTCCTTTCTCATTGCAGTGGCTGTAGAGAGGAGCAGGTTTGCCCTGCAAGTGGACTACTCCAAATCTTCAGATGGAGAGGGAGGGAATGAGAGGTTTGTTCATCTCAAAATGAATAGAATGTCCCCAAGAAAAGTACGGAGGGGTCTTTACATACACCCATCCCTTATAAATACCCCACAGTGCAATCTGTGGGCAATCTCTGCACTCCAGCTGACAGTGCCGCTGGCAGGCAGACTAGATAGTGCCACAGTCATGCTCCCCACCCCCACCTCAGCCCAGCCATTCATCTGGGTCTCTCTTCTCTTCTCTAGAAATATATGGTAAACAGATTATCCTCAAGCCTTCCAGCCCGCTTTCATATTTGATTGAAATTCATCAGTTCAAAAGTTATTGCTGGTAGAAAAACAGATGCAACTGCATGAGCCTTTATCCCTTTGAAAAACCTTCTGCAGTGGAGGCACAGGTGGGGTGTTGGTGGGCTACAGAGCACCTGGCAGAAGAGACGAGGGAGCATAAGGAGACAAATTCCTCGGGTGAGGCTAACCCCCCAGTGCCAAACCTCAATTTCTCCTCTACGTCCTAACGCTACCAAGTGCCCAGACCCATAATCCTGACTGTGGCTACCACTGCTGACCTAATATTACACAGGGACACGTGCTCTGAACCATTTTCCTCCTTCCCTTGTGCCCGAGCAGACTTGTTCAGCCACATGCCTGCTTGTCAGTATCCTGTGGCTTGCCCCGGTGACCCTGTACATAAAAGCCACGGCTCTATGAGCTACATGGTTTTCCACTTAGGAAAGGCGTATTGGGGAGGTCTTCCTGCTACAGGAAGGCAGAGGAACACCTGGGTCCTCACCTGAATTCTTAATCCTGGTCCTTCTTCCTTGGACTGTCCTTTCTCTGTACCTCGACATATTTCAGCATCTGCAAAGCACAGGTCTCCAGTATGGAAGAAGACATCACACTCACCTCTTTCATCTTTAAGGCTTAAAGTCTGCTGTTGCCAGTCTGCCAAAGTAACACACATTTTCCCATGTACTAGTCTACCAAAAGTGGAAATGTGGTGATTTCTCTCTTCCAGCTGAGTGCCAAAAAAGCATCCTGCTGCTCAGATCCTCCATTACAGCAAAGCCAACTAAATTAGCTGCCCAGGGGATCAGATGGATTCCTGGAAAATATAAAAAAAAATAAAGGGGAAAACCCCCGCCAACTATTGACACTGGTAAATGCGTCTTAAATAAAACTTTTGAAAGCACAATTCAAACACACTCCAGTCATTCTCCAATCCCCTGCAAAAGTTAATGAGAGGAATTTTTCTTACAGTCCCCCATTGATCCGTGAAGTGCGAAGAGGGAGTCAGAACTGCAAATGAAAAACTGTGGGTGCAGGGCTAGATGCTGACTGCATTTACAGGAGTGTAACTCCAACACAACCCCTTGCAGACACCACTGGCATTATTCCAGGAAGCCACAGCGGCAACTGCTGGGTTGCGCTGTGCAGCCTAAGGTCTGCCTTGAATGACAGAAGCAAAAAGTGATGCTGAAAAAGTCCACCCCGTGCACCAAATGTCATGAAAATCAAACTTCAGGTAGTGGTTTTGCTTCTTCAGTANGGGGGGGAGTGTTTTAATCAGAAAGAATCCCTCCACATTTGCACACTGTTTTCAAGCGGCTAATAACCCAGCCCAACAGTCAGAGAATGAGCAGACACTGCAAACTCCCTTGCAGAAAAAGAGCACGGATTTGGTCTCTCACGACTTGCAATAAGCATTCCCTACTCACAGGAAAACACACACAAGGGTTCTTCAGGCGTACGAGTCTTTTAAGATCTATTTAACCCAGCTTAACGCAGAAAGACCACAAGCTTGATTTAGACTGGGTCAGGGCTGGCTATTTGCTTAAAGCAAATGTTCTGTTTACCCTGGGATAACCAAGGAGCCTTTCCTTGCCCCTTTATTTCCATCCTCTCCCTGTTCAGGATTTCTGCTCACACAGGAACAGCCACATAATGGGAAATGTAGAGAGTGGAAACCATCCCATGGAGTGCCCCCCATGCCCTGTGCTGGTCTGGAGGAGGTGGTCTACACGTGCGTTCCAGGGAAAGTGGACGAAATTCCTATCAGTAACCTTGAGGGAGTTTCAATGAGAACAGGATCTGCCTCATTTTCCTGGGTTGGATGTCAGATGAGACATCATGCTGCTCCACTTCTCCTGCAGATGGATTTGGGGCACAGAGCAACGTCCCTGGAGATGGCACCTGGTTGGAATGAGACATGGCAGAGGGACTCAGTTACTTCCTAGGAGAAGAGAACTGGTGAAACTTCCTCAGCAGAGTCATAAAAGGGTTATTAGAAAAAGAAAAAGTTGATTTGAAAGAGCAGTAAATGAGCGATTTTATGGAAAGAAGGGGAGAGGGAAAAAGGCAGGAAAAATGTGCCCTCTGCAAACGCATGCTGCTTTCCTTAAGTCACTGTTTGGTGTTATAAACCCTGTTAACAGTGAAACAGTGCTCTTCGGGAGAGAGCAGGTCCTCAAGCAGGTCCTGAGCTCCCCAGGACAAAGTCTGCGGCAGCACAGATGCTACCACAGCAGGACAGCAGAAGGCAGAACAAGTCAGGTTTGCATCAGACCATGGGCACAGATGCCCTGACAGCCAGAGCACACTCCCCTCTCTGCTCTGGGGCACCAGCTCTCAGACACCCAAGAGCTGATCTGTCAAAGCCACAGGCAACCTCCTCAGCAAGAAAAGAGCCCAGGACATCGCTAGTTTTAGATGAGGCTGAAACAGGGCCACTGCCCCTGGGGTCCATCCCTACTCCACTGAGGACAACTCCGCGCTCTGTGTGAGGTTTGCACTTGCCTTTGGCTTCTGTTGCAGAAGAAGGGGCTCCACACAAGGGCACCCCAGTATCCCCAGCACTCAGGTCAGAAGTAATGCAGCAGCTGCTGGTCGAGATGCTCCGTGGGTGCCTGGACCAGGCAAGCTTCGGCTCCGGCACCGTGAATTACCTTCTGGTGCCCTCTAGTGCCAACAGCTAAGTAAGGTGGCCTTGCACAGAGCCGGGAGGGAGGAGAGCTGTGGGTGCCAGAGTTGCATCTTGCCACCCTCTCTGCCTCCGTGGGTCATCGTCCCCGCTCACCCCAAACCCTGTCAAAGGGCTGCTGGCGGTGTCCCAAGGCGCTCGTTTCAAGCAGGGAAAGAATCTACGCTCTGGAAAGATCTCCTCAAATTCCTGAGCAGACCCCTCATACTGGGTCCCTTTCGACTCAAACCAAAAGGCTGTGAGCTCACCAGGAAGCAAAAGAGGGCAGGGATGGAGGTCCTGCAGGAAGCCTGAACCCCTTTCTGGTGCATCATGTGGCAGGGTGATGAACAGGCTCTTGCAGCACACAGGAGGTATGTTGGGATCCAGTGACGAGCGTCCTGACCACCCCCTCTCTTGCGTGTTGCAGAAGGACTCAATCATAGGCTTACAAAGATGCTCCCCCAGAGACTCTCAGTGAGGTAGAACTATAGAGCATAGTTCTTGAGAAGAAAGGGAGGGCTGAAGGTACCCGATTCAGCCATCTGTGCCACAGTTGAGGGTCAGGTCACTGTGTGAGATAAAAGGGGGGGAGGGGGCAAAAAAAAACCAACAGTATAGCCCCTCTCATTCTCTCTCAATGTTTTCCACAGGCTTTGGGGTGGTTCAGAAGCTCTGTGCAAGCATGACAGATGATAAATGTGACTCACCATGCTTACCCCATTCCTTCTTGGTGGGGCATTTCAACAGAAGGTTTACCTAATCCCTGCTTACACGGAAACACTAAGATTATTTTCCTCCAGCTTCTTATGCACCACCTACACTGGCCTACATTGGGGCTTTCCTTCAGGCAGTAAGAAGTCTTTGCTCAGAAAGGAGCACAGTTCATTGCTGGGGCAAGTGAGAGGCCCCCACCATCTTCCTGCTCACCTGAAACAAATGCACACATGCAGTTCACCACACTCAGTCCTTCAGTGAGCCATCGGTTCATCTCCCCAGTCTCCCGAACCTGGCAGCTGGTGATTTCAGGTGCATTACAAGGTCTGGCAACCAAATCCTTTCCCCAGACTTGTAAGCTCCTCAGCAGGGACCAACAACGCCTGGAGATGACCTCTCTGGAAACCAAGCACTGACCCTGGGCAATCCAACCCCAGAGCTGAAAAGCTCTGCATGCCACGGAGAGCCAAACTACCCCTCTCCTCTTGTTTCTCTTGCTCTCTGGGAGAGCACCTAGAGAAAAGCTCAACTCCTCTGAGCCTAACACAGCCCTTTCCTGTTGTCAAAACATTTTTTGTAAACGTGGGGCACGGTGTTCTCCTCTGCCACCAAAACCAAAATCCTCTTCCTACTGGCTCTGCTCCACACAGCGCCCTCGGGTAGGTACCCCTACAGCTCCCTTGTTTCCCTCACTCAAGCCCCACATCAAGAGAAGCAAGGCACTGGGCCCATCTTCTCTGTCAGGCTTCTCCCCACACAGATACCCATACACAAGTCAAGAACTACATCCCCAGGGCTCACTGCCCAGTTCTTGGGGATTAAATTTCCCCGTGACTCTTAAAGCACATGACTGTTACTCTCCTCACCCCCACACCACTTCCCAGTGTTTCATCACACCTATCTGCCCATGCTTCTGCACAACCCCTGAGGATCACGAAGCAAAAGTCCCTGCGTGATGCAGGACCACTGCTGCTATCACCAAGCCAGAGTTTTGTGGTGGTGCATTGAGGTGTGTGGTCATCAGCAGGAGACAAAGTCTGCATCAGAGCTGCGATGATTCAGGGGGTTTTAGGGTGATTTTTCTTTCTTTCCTCCTAAGCCAATAAGAGCACCCCAAGAGGCACTGCTTCCCCTGCAGGAAGCAGGGCGGTCACTCCTCTCGCTGGCGGGCTCCTCTTCTGAAGCGGTGGAGATGGCAGTGAACTTTACCTGCAGCTTCGCTGCACTTTGCTGTTTAGCGCTCTGGGGCTTCACCAGGACTTCACGTGGTAAGAGCGGAAAATAATTTCTGTTTTCCTTGTGCTTTAGGTCCTGTGAGTGCTGCTTTCTAATGCACCGGTAACTAACGGCCCTTCTCCAACTGCTGCCCATGCTGGCTCAGCACTGCAGGGTTCAGACTGCATCTGAAAAATCTAATTGCTTAAAAGACTTTCTCCCCTTGTAGCGACCCACGCTATCCAGGGACATCATCTAAGGATTTTTAAAGTCAACTTTTGGTTTTAACTATTTGTCAGTGTTTAAACTCTGCATGACCTTGATTATTAAATCTAAAGACTGTGGGTAACAATTTGACTGCTAAGTACAGATGGGCACTTGAGTGCCGATTAGCTGACTTTAATGAAACATTACTCCGTATCATTTCTTTCTTTGCTGAGCAAGGAAACTCTCTTGATTGCAGCTGGCCTTAAATCTTTAGAATGGGAGCTACAGACAGGAGTGTTTTCTATCCGAAGGTTTTAGCTGTACTTCAGTTTTACTTTGGCTCCCATACACAGAAAGTACTAATGCACTCAGGGATGGTGTTTGGTTAGCTTTTTGTTTCAGCTGTGGTTTCCTTTGAGGGTTGCAGAGGCATGCAGGAACTCTGCTGCATCTTAAATGTAAAGATAAACCCTTGCCTTGCTCCTAGTAATGGGGAGGAGGTTTGAAAGCACCCCATGAGGAAAAAAAAAACACCCACCCAAAAACAAAACCCAAACAAAACTACAGCCTGGTGCAATGTGCCTATTTGCTTCACTGCAGGCTGGGAGAGAACATCCGCAGGATTTCTCTCATGCTGCAGGAACAGGGCCCCCACATTATTCCTCAATGAGGAAAGCACAAGAGAGGGCCTCTTAATACAACATTCAACTCATCTCTGCAAGAGCAGCTCTCTCTTGCTTAATAACAGGCAGTAGCCGGTTAACTCAGAGCAAGAAAAGCGTCTACCCTACTACCATCCAACAGAAGGAAGGGGAGGATGGCCAGATTTTTCCCCTCTCTCTTCACATTTCCAAACCCAAAAGCAACGCTGGGGTCTGAAATACAAACGCTGTGGCCCTAAGCATCTCCCCGTAGAGCAGTAAGAGCTGTTTTCCCAGCTCGTCAGGTCCCATCCTCTGGGCCTCCAAGTGTTGTAGATGCCTGGCCAGGTCATGCGGTGCCCCTGCTCCCACCCAGGCCGGGGCGACAAGTGTTTCACCAACACTGGTGTGCCTCGAGCCCTGCACTGTTACCCAACCCTCTGGGCCGTTCTGCTTTGCTCTTGGAGTGAGGCCATCGCCTTAAAAAGTTGAATGTGTGTAAAGCAATGGCCCTCAAGGGCCAAGCTAGGGAAGAAGCTGTTAGGAAAGGTTGCCGGGAAGAAATCAAGAACTAGAGGTGCCTCACAGCAGAGAGTATCAGGGTTTTGGAAATATGGTGGTGCAAACCATTCCAAACAGCAAAAGTGATTTCAGACCAGTGACCGGCTCTCAGCCTGTCTCAGTTCCTAGGTGAGCTCAGGAAAAAGGTAGTTCCTGTAAGCTATTGAGTTGGCATTGATGGCACAGGAAAAAGCATGGCATCCCTTAGGAAGAAGGCAGCTGGCCATACGTGTAAGGCCCAAAACAAGGCCCTGCTCTGCCCCAAGCTTTCTTTCTGACTTCAGGCAGGTCCTGCATGGCCCTCGAATCACCTGTGGGTACCACCAGCTTGACCCCCAGGCAGAGTTCTGTTCAGGACAGAAGGACAAACAGATGCTTCGGAAAGTTTTACCCATGAGCAGACCACAAGATAAGATGTGCTGCCTGAGAAGTACCCTCAGTCCTAGGCTGCACGGTCATGACTCTCTGTGACTCTTGGAATCCCACCCTTGCTGCAGGGGGGAAAATACCATCCCATAGTCTCAGGACCTAAGTGGAAAAACACTAGGTGAAGAAACACTGCCAGGTTGCCCAGCACTGGCTGCACACCCAGTCCCAACATAGATCAGAGATGTGGGACAGGAAAGCTTGTCACCTCCCCACCAGACACAAAGCCAGCTGCAGAACATCCGCTCTTCTCACACACATGGCCTGGATCTCTCGGCCCCCACCTGCAAGAAAACATGGGGGTCATTAAGGAAGCCGGGGTATCAGCCAGGCAGAGATGTGACTCTGCACATCCTTGGGTTGAGGAAGGACAGGGGACTGAGTCTCTCCTTTGCAGGTCAACACTCTAATCCCCGAGCGGTGTTACAAGTGGGTGCAGCCATTAGCACCTGTGGGGGAGGATGTGATAGCATAACTAGGACATACGTCAGCAACCCGAAAGCTGAATTTTTGCAGCCTCCTGTGCTGGTGATGCAGCATGTAATGCTGGGGTTTTTCGGTTTTGGTTTGGGTTTTTTTTTTGTTTGGTTGTTTTTTTTTGTTTTAAATAGACTGGGTCACCAGGTTGCCCCTCTCTCTTCTACTCAGGTTTCTCAATACAAACTGGCTTAAATACACAGTCTGTGCTCTGTGCTTGGCTGTTAGTGAGAGATCTAGCTGTGGAAAAAAAAAAATGGAGGTGAGAAAAAGCTTGACTTTCACAGCAAATTTAGTACAAGCTCTGCGTGCACATTCGTGTGTACACGCACACGCAGGCTCACCACCCACACACACACCCCCCGTGAACAGCAAGGGCCACCTCCTGCACTGGCAGGTCTGGGCATCAGCAGTGGCTGCACGGCAAGTGCAGGTTGAGGATTTCTGCCTCTTGTTTATATTTCAGAAGTGGAAAAATGGAGGGGAGGGCAAATGTAAAGGGGGAAGAAATAACAACATCAACTGTAGGCTTCGAGCTTCTTTTAAATTATTGAATAAAGAAGCAGAGCGTGAGAAAATTAGCTACGCAACCACATAAGAATATATAGTAATAAGGGCTGTGTGGAAAGAACAGCTCAAATTTGAAAGCTCATGGGTCTCTCCCCCCCCCGCTGGCAATCTCCATTTCCTGCACACTTTGCTCCTCTGCTTCATGGCTGTGATAAATAAGATGGTCCTTGGCATTTGGGTCAGGGCAACAGCAATTCAGCACTCTAAGCAGCCTGTTCTCCAAGGCAGTAGGGAGCTAGTCCAAGTTCTGCCCCGGGCCCTTCCCCGCCCAGCTGGAGAACAGGGACACCCTCTCTTTTGTCGGCATGTAGAAGGTACCTTCCCCCTACCTTTATCACCACCTAAATCCCCCTAAAATAAAAACCTCAAGGTGCCACCAAGGGGTTAAGGGGGGGGGGGGGGAGAATTATGTGCGAAGGNGGCATACCAACTAAGAGCAGCAGGGCTCTGCCAGCCAGCGTTTGATAAGTTATCAAAATTATACTGTACTCTGAGCAACATGACCTAGCTCTGTAACTAAATTCAAAGTTGGGCCTTCTATTAGCCAGGAGTCATACCAGAGACATTCTAAATAATACTTATGATACCCTGGCTTCTTCTAAGTCAGTTTGAGCTCTGCTACTACTTCTAGCAGTGTCTTTTTCTGTCACTTCGTTCCATGGGATTGTTTCACCATTTCAAACATATAAAGGAAAATTACTTTGTAATGGATGTGAGCAGAGTCCTTCTGAAGCAACCAAGTGCATGGGACAAGCAAGAAGGTTTAGCATTGTTTCAGAGGACTGCAGCTCCTACCGTTTCAGGCATCTGATGTGTTTTGCACTCATGTTTTGTGTTGTTTCAGCTACGTATGTACCACCACCTCATTCGACCACGAAACCTGGCTTCCCTGTCCCGATGAACACCGACAATCCTGGTGTTCGCAAGGCAGCTCGCTTTGGGGTTTACAGATACAACAACAGTTCCAATGACCTCTTTCTGTTTAAGGAATCACAAATAAACAAAGCCATGGTACAGGTAAGAAGAGCCCAGACTTCTGGTGGTGGTTCTCCAAACCATTTATCAGTTGACCTTCCTACAGAGCACCCAAGACATGAGAGCCCTGATCCTCCTCAGGACAGCTATGCATGCATAAACATAAAGAGCACATGTCCCTCTATCCCATTGAACTGCTCCAGAAGAGTACATCCCCCCAGGAATTCAACATAACACACATCTATCCACACCACCACACACAATTCACAGAGATTTACAGAATCATTTGATTCCTAGTCAAAACTTTGGCATCCCTTTCCCCTGCCCTTACTTCAAAGGAGGAAACTACTTTTTCTAGATTGTCAGAGGGCTGAAATACATGCTCCACGTGGAAATTGGACGCACCATATGTAAGAAGAGAGAGCACTCCAGCCTGGACAGCTGTCACTTCCAGAAGAAAAAAAGCCTGCAACAGGTACGTGTCCAATTTCTTCGGGGTACCCAGTAACTGCAGGTGATTCTTGGCCATCTCTAGCTGCATAGTCACCTTCAGACCAGCTCTGTCACGTTCCCACAGATGTACAAACCTCCTCTGTGCAGAGTCAGCTGGGCTGAGGTAGGGTTATCAGTATAAGCAGCGTAGGATCTCTCATGCATCCAGAGCCAGCTCCCATCTGCAAGGAGTTGAACCAGACACAGCCATCTAGCCCATATTCCTGGATAAATGAGTGAAATTGTGCAGAAATAGACTACGTGCTAAATAGAGCAATTTCCTGGGTGGGGGAAATCCTTACAGGGGCTTTCCCACTAAGATACAATTACTCAGCAAACAGTACTTTTCCCAGGACAAAGGGGGGAAACAAAAAGATGCTGTTCTCTCCTACCCCATCATGGCCCAGAATGCCGAGAACCACCAGCAGCCACCTGAACTTTGTCACCAATTCCCCTTTTATTTGCAGATGCTGAAATGCTATTTTGAGGTCTGGATAATGCCTTGGTTACATAAAGCATATGTCCCCATTGCTCTCTGTCACTGACTCACCTTTCCCATGAGAGCCTGACTGATGGGAGACTTACCACCATGAGTTTTTCCTTGCCTGGACTGTCAAGACCAAAACTGAGGTGAGGAACAGCTGCAAAGAATTGCCACAGAACTCTTCTCTCAAAGCACATGGTTGTTTTTCTCCCTTAGAAAGATGCTCAAAATCTGAGTGACAAAGAAAAGACCTGCCTTGGCTGTATTTATTGCAATCCAGTTGTGTTTCTCTTTTTCCAAAACTAAACTGCAGATGAGAGTGTGTTGTCATTCATTCAGTAGACAGCCATCCATGCTTTTCCTGAATTTCCAAGCAGTTTGAACACACCCAGGAAGCTCTGTTGGACTTTATTCTGTGATGAATCTTCACACAGCTATGATGTAAACAAGTCTAAACCACAGCATGTGTGACTACAATATTGAGGAAAGCTTTGCAACAAATGGGATATCTTCCCTGGGGATACGCATGTGCGTATACACACACATGCACAAAGTCTTAAGAGTCTCCAGTGCTAGAGAAAAGGTTAAACATATCTGTCAGGAATGTGTGAGGTAGAGTTGTTCTTTCTTCAAGACAAAAGTATGGATAAAGCCATCTTGAAACACACCCACAGCCCAGAAATTGCACAGTCTAACTAGTGCTTCTGCTTTAATCAAAAGCTAATCTATACTATGAAAGGGCATGACTGCAAATGCCAAGACAAATAAACCCAATCATATTTTTGCTGAGGTTAAATGATGTAGTTTCATTCAGGGTAATACAAGACATTTAATCTCTGGCTGACCACAGTTTATATTCAAGTTTAGCAGAAAGACGGTTTTCTCTAGGTGGGCATCTACCATTCCTTCAGCCTTCATTCTTCATACATGGTCAGATTATTGCTTACACTGGTCTAAGGCCCTTATTTGGAAGGATTTGGGTAACTGCTCCCTTAAAACAGCAATAACGTCTGGGCCTGTGTTCAGTCATACACAGACCAACACTTATAAATGGATAGGGCCCTGACCTAAGCTATGAACACTTTCTTTCCACAAAACCCCCTTTCTTCTGATATTTGTTGCCTTCCTGCAGCAATATTGCAACTCCTATTAGCAGTGACACCCACACCTTCAGCCTTTATAACAACCTTATTAAGTTTAACAAGGACAAGCATACAGTCTTGTACCTCAGAAAACATTGTAGAGGAGTGCACCACAGACTGGGATCTACCTGGCTGGAGAGCAGCTCTATGGAAAGGGACCTGGTGGACAACAAGCTTAAGATGAGTGAATGGTGTGCTGCAGTGGTTAAGAAAGCACACAGGATGCTGGGTTGCATCAACAAGGGCATCAGCAGCAGAGATAAAGTCATCATCCCACTCCACTCAGTGCTTGTCAGGTCACACCTGGAATACTGTGTTCAGTTTTTGTCCCTGCCATACAAAGAAGATGTGGACAGGCTGGAGAGGGTCCAGGGCCACCCAGATGATCAAAGGACTGGGAAGCCTGCCATGGGAGGAAAGGCTGAGAGAAATGGGTTTGTTCAGCCTTGAGAAAAGGAGGCTTAGGGGAGACATTATCACCATGTTCCAGTATTTAAAGGGTGGCTACAGAGAAGATGGAGACTCCCTTTTTACAAGGAGTCACATGGAAAAGATGAGGGGTAATGGGTACAAGTTACTCCTGGGGAGACTCTGATTGGACACAAGAGGAAAGTTTTTCCCAATGAGAATCAGCCATTGGAATAATCTCCCCAGGGAAGCGGTGGATTCCCCACCATTGGACACTTTTAAGATTCAGCTGGACAGGCTGCTGGGCCATCTTGTCTAGACTGTGCTTTTGCCAAGAAAGGTTGGACCAGATGATCCTTGAGGTCCCTTCCAACCTGGTATTCTATGATTCTATGAACCGTTCAGTCAAGAAAAGCCAGTGAAGGGCACCAGGCCAAGGTCCTGGGATCTTAAAACAGATGGATCTAGTAACAGCATAGTTGAGGTCTCTGCTCCAAGTAATCCCAAAGCAAACCTTTGCAGGCTGGGCAAATCTCGAGTTCTGCTTCAGAAACATCACTTATGATGACCGGATGGTCCAGCAGCAGTTCAAATTCAGCATCCGCTGCCAGAGACAGCTGTGCTGCATCTTATCTTTAGAGGCAACAGCCTCTTAGCTGGAAAAAAAAAGTGCCCAAAAGAAACCTCCAGAAGGGCCATGGATGGATGTAGCGTGGTGCTACATTCATCCAACACACAAGCCACCATTGACAGCCTGATGCTAAAGACAAAGAAAAAGAAAGGCAACTATGGTGGGTCGAGTTGTTCACAAAGCAGGAAAGCCAAGCTACAGCTAAGTTTATGAGGGCAAGAGGAGCCAGGAGGAGCTGCACTCCGAATCTCAAAGGGGTTAGCAATGGTCTCAATCCCTCTTCCACTTCAGCTTGGTGCTTCACACAATGCCAAGGGCTTCCCAAACAGGCTGTCAGCTCCAGGCAGCCTGGGCCCAGAACAAACCAGACAGGTCCATGTTTCTTCCTTCAGGCAGCAGGACAGCTGGGTGCTCAGCAACAGATGTCTCAGCCGGGCAAGAAGGCAGCACACAACCAGCTTGGGTCTGTGCAGAGATTCATGCAGGCAGTGAGCACACCACAGAATAGTCTCCCACGTGTGACCCTTCAAGCCCCTAGCATAAAGGGCTTCATCTCAGCCTCCTCACCGAGTCAATTCTCCATTTGTCAAAGAAACAAAAAGTTAAAGCCGGGTGAACCTGGCATCGTGCAGACTGACAAACCCAAAATGCTCTTGCTGCTCTCAAGGAAAATGCAGCAAGATGGTTCAGACCCCTCTATCCAAACAGGCTCGTTTGGAAGCATGTTTTACATAAAATCGTTGCCAGCATTTACTGCAACGCAGATGAGCTCACTGCAACCAACACAGTGGGAAAGGAGACAAGCACTGTCTGAGGAAGACAGATTAGCCTTACATTTACAGCTGCAGCAGAGTCTTTACTGTAACATTACAATAAGAAAGGCACACTGGAATAGCAGCATCCATCATCCCCCCTCAGGTAAGAGAGTTACCATAAGCACCAAAGAAAGGAGCAGAGCTAATGTCAACTGAGCTCTCTGTGCCACTCCAGAGCACTTGTCCAGGAAGGACTTGGGCAATTACAGTCTTGCATCAGGAGAACACTGCTAGCACTGACCTAAAGAACTGCAGCTAAGTACCATTTAATCACAATGACACGCAGCAGTCAAAAAGCCAATGTCTCTGCATCCTTGCTAGAATTTACAACAAGGTTAACTATTCTCCAGTTCACTCCAGGGCGTTCATATCCTTGCAGAGCTTGCTGAGGCTCTGACATCTATTCCAGGCTACAGAGGCAATTAAATAAATATTCCTAGTAAAGATTTAGGGCATAAGGAGAGAAGGGAAAGTTGTTCCTGCCAGCCCCAGATGTTGGAGAAAAAGGAACAATCCCAGCAGTGACATTAAGAGCTTCTTGGACAAACAAAGCTGATGCTTCAGATGTATGGGTTCATGTGGGAGTGCTACAAACAAGCTGAAAGAACGGCTTCCTTCAGCTTCAAATCTCTCTGCAGTATGCTGGAAGCACTAGGCTCAAGTGCATGACATACATTCTTGGCTCATCTACTTATAAGAATACTTAGCCTCGCCTGGACAAGAGTTCTCTAACAACCTGCCGGAGGGACTGGCTGCACGCTGAAGAGACCTCCATGCACACAGTGCTACTCAAACCAAGCTAGCCTGCGCTTCACTAGAGCTTCACAGGGCCTAATGATCCTCGGATGGAGGACTGCATTTGCTCAAAAGCTTTGCTATGCAAATATTTCCTCTCACACTCCTACTTTTTAAATTGCATAGGAAACAAACCGCCTGCCATGAAAATATAAAGCATTGCTGACTGACAGACTTCCCACTTTGCATTCTCTTCACATCAGCAGCTCCACATCAAGGACCTGGAAGGCCTTTCAGTACTAGTTGTACCTGATTTCACAAGGTGACTGACTTCTGGGACCCACTGGCAGCTGTGTGAGTCTCATATGCAGCTGCGCAGAACCAAGACAAGGTTTAACTGGCAGCAGCTAGATAAGGAGACTTCTGCTGGCTGGGAGGAAAAAATTTGTACATGGCTAAGTACAATCACTTACTGCTAAATTTTTCAGTCCTTACCTCAAACAGAGCAGCAAAATGAGCTGCCCTATGCGCTTATTCTTTTACAGCACTCTGTCTTCTAAGCAAGCTAGATGAGAAGGTCCAAGTGTCAGCATCATCAGATCTCTTGTGAACACTGAGCAGACAGAGCCAGAAGCTTAGGTCATTATCTCATCTGCAAAGGTCACTGACACAAAGCAGATTCCGATTTAAAGGAATCGGATTTGCATTTTGCAATCACTTTCATCAGCTGTTTACAGTGAGATACCAACCTTTGCGTAGAAGTGTCAGAGGCACACGAGTTATCTTTCAGCAGCTCTAGTATAGAAGAAGTTTGGTCCAGAAAAAGGACAGGGCTGTGGAACAGCATTTTAAATAGCTTCAGCAAAATCTTCTTGATATTTGTACGATGCAGAAACATCTGTTCCACCAACAAGGCAAAACAAAACATACCCTTACAATGCACGGCTGTGTTGTACTCCAGCTCAGTTGCTTTTCCTTAGGCTGTTTTACTGCAGGGCTTTACACTAAAGCAAAGATTCTCCCAAGACCTTCAGGAGACCAGGCACTGTTCTCCAATTCCACATCCCAAAACAAGCTTGGGTACAACACAGGAAGCACCCTCAGGCTCTTCTGGGAGTTGGGCAGAGAAGGTTTCCTCCCTTCTTAGGGAGCCACAACCCCTTTCTTCTGCCACCATAAAACAATCTTGCCTTGACAAGATCTTTGGATACTGCTGTAAGTGCTCCTGCTTCTTCCAGTGCAGACGATGCGTCCACACTAGAGAAGAGCCAGCCTCAGAGCTGCAAAGGTGTCACATTCCTGCACTGATACCATCAAGCGAGAAGACAGAGCTGGTTTTGTCCGAGAAGACAGAGCTGTTTTTCTCCAAGCCTGACTTGTTCCAGTTTTTCCCATTGCTCAAGGCAGATGTGTCACCATCCATCTGAAACTGTTACATGCCACTGACTCACACCTCTGTGGAAGCAGAACAAGCCTGTAAAAGCAGTCTTCACCAGAGCACCAAGAGGAGTTTATGCCAGTTTGTTTGTTCCACAGGCATTTTAATGCTGCTGCATTACCCTGGGAGGATCACATTTGAGGAACCATCGGGGATTAAAAGCACCCGAGCTTCTACAAAAATACTGTTCTTGAACATCCCTTATGCTTAGTAATGAAAGAGCTGTATGTCAATCAACCTGTTTCATCTGGGTTCTACAGCAGACCACCCCACTTCTGCATACAAAGGATGGACTATCAGGGTCCAGCACAGCACCAGGAATGGGAGCCAACACCATCTAAGCTCAGGAAAGGCACTCCTTTCAGCCTCTGCAGACTTTGGATCTCCTTGGACCGGAGGTATGCAGACCCTGCATTCAAATACATGTCATAAGGTCCTTCAGCTGCAAAATGACTCCTCTACAAGGTACTGCAGTTCCACCCTGGTCCCCCACCAATGTTGCAGCCATCATGACAGAAACTGGCCTCCTTTCAATTTTAGTGGCGATGGGGGCATCAGCGGTTTTGAGCCAGACATCTCTCTCACAAGGAAGGGCCAAGTATACTGATTTTCTCTTAAACCTTGGTGTCTCACATGCCACCATCCCACTCTGCTTCAGGCTGAGCTCTACCTTGCAGGGCCAAGCACAGTGCTGAAAAACCTTGCAGACAAGTTTCAGGTCATGAGCAAAACACAGGAGACAGCCAGATCACCTCCCTATGAGAAAAGACTGACCCATATTTATAGCCATAAAAGCTCTACCTAAAATGAAATGTTAAGGTTCTTATGACAAATGAAACAACAATGACCTGGTTAAGCAGCCTGTCACCATGCAAAGTTTGTTGCTTAGAATGATACTAAGTTGTGCCACCTACCACAGTTTACATTTGGTGCTTTACAGACTTCAGTAGTCTATTTTTAAGGGAACTGCTGACTAACTGGACCTGTACACCGTGAACTCTATTTGTAGAGGCTGGACAGACAGGCTTTATTCATTCTGAGAAATTAAATTGAGTAGAACTGCACACTCTGTCCAAAGGCTGAACCTTTAGACAAACACATTTAGACTGCCAGCTATTCAGTTATTTTCCAACTAAGCACAGACAAGAACAATGAAAGATTTCTATTGCCCAGGGCGGACACAACAACAGGCAGGGCAAGACATAAGAAACTATAGAGACTTTTATGGGCACAAATTCCTGCTTGCCTCTGAACCCTACACCCAGAATTCACCTCCCACCCCCAGTGCAGAGCCTGCCTTTTGTGTGCCCAGTTTCTAATGCAGCCATATCTAGGGGCCCACTCTGCACAGCTGGAGAGGTCTGGCCAGCAAAGAACCCGCACCACCAACCGGAAAGGAAAATTAGTGACTGAACTCCCATGATACACCAGGGCCAAAGAACCCAGGTGCCCAAGGCATCAGCTCAGCTTCCTCTGTGCTACAGCACTAGCCTTCACCACTGACTTACTGCATTTTATAAGCAAACTGCTCCCCATGGGAAGACTCTTGTGCAGACAGCTCCAATACCTTCATGGTGTCCAGCCTCCTTTCCTGACTGCAGCACTTGGCAGAACAACCCTCCCTGCTACCACAGGATTAAAAGAAGAGCTCAGAAGGCAACAGCCCCCGTGAATACAGGCACTAGCTATCTTCAGGTTAGGGGAAGCTGCATCTGGGCTTCAGTTCTGCCATGATTAACCACTTCTAGTCTTCTTGCACCTGCTCCTGAGATGCTTATGCCTGGCCACTCTCTGATAGCTTGGACTACACTGCTCAGAAGTCACACCAGACAAAGCCACACTCTATTAGATGCCTCTTATATTTGGCATTCTCTTTTCCCCCTGCCCCAAGAAAAGCAAGTTATTCACATGACCTCTAGGTCTGCTGTACTTGCTACAGAGCTCAGAGAGAACTAAAAAAGACTCAAGAACTTCCTGCTGGGACCACAGGATCATCAGTATACTAAGTTAGTCTCCAACAGCAGCCAGGAAAGAGTGAGGGGGTGGAAGTGTAGAAAAAGGATCAGAACTGAAAAACTGTCAAGAGACAACTCTTCATAGGTCTCATCCCTCTTGAGCATCAGCAGCGCTACAATTTATTTTCTTTCCCACTTCATAACTACAGGGACAGTGTCTTAAAAGGGAATTAGTCACACAAAAGCCATCACATTTGGCGTACCAAAACAGCCAAGGTCTACTTCACTACAAAAGAAAGCACAAGTTATTCAGTTAGATACTTTGGCAAATTAATCACTAGAGGTTACTATGCAACAACAGGCAAAGCTGTGCTTGCCTCAAGGCTACCAAAGCACCAGCATGAAAGAAGCCCCACAACAGACTTGCTTTTACAACCCCAATTCAAGATCCCATCAAGTTCAACTTTCATATCCTACCAGAACAGGACAAATAGCTGCAAGGGCTGGCAGAGCAATGCTAACCAGCTGCTGTTTAAACAGCCTGCCCTGTGAGGGGTTTCCCCAGAAAGAGATGTTGCAAGCACGTCCCATTCTCAGCCCTTCAGAGTTCCAATAGCAGTAAGTCTGTCCCCCACCAGGCAGGTCACATCTCTCCAGCCTTTCAGAGGTATCACAGTATCACTCCATCTCTGTCCACAAACTGTTACAGGCTCATTAAGGGCTACATAGGGGACAGCCTGCAGCAACTCATCTACTAGGCTTCTTTTGTCTCTTATTGAGCACCCTCACAAATCCAGTAACCACCAGGTCAAGCAAAAGGGCTTGCAGCCCCTGGCCTGTACAGAACAAGTCAGCCTGATCCAGCAACCATCAATCACAGGACTGCTGCATCCTGGTAGTAACATGGAACAAGGTGACAGAAAAGTATCACTTTCATTTGCATACCCCTCCATTAATGAAGACACACACAGAAAGACAGTGAAAGCAGGTAACGTTTTAAAAATCATCTTCCCCTTCTCTGCTGCTTTTCATTATATATCAAGCAAATCTTGATTAACTCCTTTTCAAAGGTGAGAAAATTAAGCAATAGTGTAAGTTATGTTTGACTATCACCCAGTGGCAGAAGAAGAGAGAGCAGCAAAGTCTTCAATCCCAGAGCACGATTCAATCCAGTAAATCACACAGCTGCTGAAGTAACCCCTTTAGTTCTTCAAGATGCAAAATCTCTTTTTCTTTAAAATGTAACACCACACCCCTTCCTTTGTAGTAGCGGACAGAAAAGCATTCTCTGGATTTACCAAGCAGAGTATCTGTTAATAGAGGAAGTAAACCATTTTGTCTGGAGATGCCAGAAATGATCCACGAACTACTACGATAGTCCAAGATTTTCCACAAAAGCCTTCCTCATCTACTGTAACTGTGTTTTACAGGGGCCCTTTCAATTCACATCCATCTTCAGACACCAGCCCTCCCCAAAACCTTTACCACTTCTCCATAAACAGCATGCTGAAGAGGATTCCTGCAGCTGGCCCTCCTCCCTCCCATGTCTCTCAGGAATGGCCACCTATGTAATGAACAGGAGACTTAAAGGAGGACCTGGTAAACACAGAGGAAATACTACAAGTGACCCTTTTTGAACCCGCTGGAACTGGTCTTTAATAACATAGAAAACACAATTTCCATTCATTATCTGACTACAATAATATAAAGAAACACAGGAGTCCACAGATAACGATCAAATTTGATTCTGCATGTTAATTAACAGTTAATTGTAGTGTCTGATGTTGATTACACAGGCTGGAATTGAAGAAACCCAAATGGTATAACTAGATTTCCAGGCATGTTCTGGATGTTGCTGCCTCTACCACAGCACCATGGTATGACATTAGAACGTGCACTGTAACCACTCCTGAACAGGAGGTTCTAAAACAGAAATAAAACACATGCAAGACATCCCCTTCAACCCAAATCATACGCAATTAAATTCCATACATCACAAATCCTCCCAGTGTAAGAAGACATACAGTTGCATTAAAGGTGACAGATGATGTCTGTTTAATATGACTCCAAACAGGGCTGGGCATGGGAAAGCAATGGCTTTTCTTCAAGGAGCATGTAACCGTATGAAGATGCCCCACCATACTCCTCAGATGTTAATAATTATGCATGCCCACTCCAAAGCAAGAGCAGTCAAACCATGGAAGAGGACAGGTACAACAAGCTGTACATTTTTCTATGGCAACAGAACAGTGCTACTGCACGTTAACAGACTGTCTTTCACTTTTTGTCCTTGATCACACACTGCCTCAAGCAGGTTGTCTTTGTACCTCTGGAGTATTATAAGACAGTGGCCCTTTACTATGGACAGTCAGTTAAACATGCTGAAGATTAAGTCTGCAAATAAACGGAGACCGGAAGGAGCCCAGGTAAAGATATCCATTGTGCTCATGTGCCTCACTAACATAAGCTACCGTCACTCCATTGGGATCATGAAAGCTTCTTCTGTAGGATCCTGTCTCACTAAGTTCAACCACAAGGCTGTATTTGGGCACAAACTTTGTCACAGTTTCCTGACTCAGCAACTAAAAGAAAAAGAAAAGAAAAAAAATTAACAAAGAGATTTTGTTCCCCACAGTTAGATCTCAAGACACTTATGCAATCAAAGACCATTCCACACTCCTTGGAAGAAGCAGCTAAGAACATAAGCACACATTTTGAGTAAATACTATTACACAGGCTTAACACATTAATATCTGAAAAGCTAACTTTAAAAAAAAAAAAAAGAAGACGACCAGCAGAAGCGTACTGTACTCCAGCACTAGGCTGAAAGGATGGCCATGCAGGAGACATTAGCTTGTTCTAGCACAGCTCACGTCAAGCAGCAGACATCATGATCTGCTCCCCATAGCATCAGTTTAAGGCTCCTGCACTGCACCAGGAGAGATAACAGGTTTTACAGAAACAGCAAAGAGTTTGTTTAGCTGAAATGGCACCTCCATCCTAAACACTGCTTGTTGATTTTTTTTTTTTTTGAGAAGGAAGTATTTTCAAGTCTTTGTATTGTTTAAAAAGCACCATGCAGTTTCTTTAGCATCAGATATCCCTTACAAAATACATTACTCTTGCTCATCCTCATCCTAAAGGGGGATGTGACATAACAACAGGCACATTGAGTCAGAACAAAGTGTCACCTAGCAGCATACATAACATACACACTGTCTCCTGGGATGCCTAGGGTAGTCACTAGAACAGGTCAGACTTCCCAAATACTCTCCGGACACCTGGCAATAAGTAGTTTAGGCACTTCAGGTACAAAGGTGAAGTCTTCATATATCCAAATGTAGATCCTGTGTTGCTGCATGGCTAGGGCAGAGATAGTCTCTTTTTCTTTCCTGAGATCAAGATGGAAGGCAACTTAAGAGGTATACCTGCTTCTCAGGGAAGCAAATGTTAGTTTCACTACCTAAGGACTGTTCTACCTGTGGACAACCATGACAGTTTTAACCACGGCACTAAGAAAAAAAAAAATATTTAAAAATCTTCCTGTGAAGAGGAAGAAACAGGACAAATATTTATCACTTCCATTCCTATACTAAAGTTGATTTATTAAAAAATTATTATTTTTTTACCTTAAATATCATCCTTTTAATCCATGGTTTTTCAGATAAGAAATCCAACAAAGAAAATCCAGGATTGGGCCGGACAGCTGACATAGCTACCCAATATCCTCCAGAGCTGCTTAACCTGATATTATCTGGAAGACCAGGCATATTTTCAACAAACATATCTGCTCCACCTTTCATCAGCCCAGACACATAATACCTGAAAGTTATAAAGTATAGGATTAGGACATCTTAACTCAAGCAGTCTAGGTAATAAATAAAAGGCCCAAAAGAAATTAATTTAAAATTTTTTTTTTTTCCTTATTTTGGTACAGGGAAGTACAGCACAGCCACATTTCTCCCCCTGAAAAAGTCAGCTTACTCCTTTATGCTCAAGGAGCCCATGACAGAAAGATTATGCAGTCCAGATGTTTACAGTGAAAGAAAATTTAAGTATTGAGGAAGGCCACCTTCTTTGCCATTGATAACTTGGCATGAAGAGAGTGTAGGGCTTCTTTTGTCATTCAATTCATTTATTTAAACAATATCTAAACAGAGAGTAGTAATAAATTCAGCAAAATCATACCTCCTGATTCTAGCCATGGTTGTCTCCTGCACCAGGACAAAGTCTTCTGCAGGAGAGAGCTGGACACCATTCGGAAACCTCAGCCCCACCATCAAGACTTTTACTTCTTTTGTTACTGTGTCATATTCAAGCAGGCTACAAAGAAAGCATTATATATGGTTTTGAGTGAAGACAAATATGTATTCATCTTGGTTTCATTCTCCAGGCATTCCATCTTCTCTCACACGCACTTCACTTAAGGTTAAAAAGGCAGAATAGCCAGGAAGCATTTGTTTATGAACACAGGAGAAGTACTAAGCCACTTGAGATTGGCAGAATGAAGGATTTAGGCTGAACGTAATGCTAACATTTTCCCTTTTAAAATAGATGTTCCATGCAAGTCCTCTTGAAAGAAAAAGGAATCTATTTCGCTGCAGGTCTCATTAGCAACACTGACACATTCTCTCACCCTCTCCTGGGCAGTGCAGTGTTTGCACAGGTGGTTTATAAGGAGAAAAAACTTGAAGACCAAGGAACTGGAGAAGTCTATTCCTACAGCTGAGCTTGCAATAAGTTAAATGCCTTGGGAAAGAGATACTTGCCGCCCATCATCTGTGCCTTCCATAACCAAGAATAAGTAGTCTCGTCTTTGCCATTTGCTACTGGAGTCAGTGAAGTAGATTTTCCTCCCATCCCGGGTCACTGTAAGATCATTCACAAATGACAACTTCTGACCTTCAATTAGTGTTTGGGTTGACACAAGCATTTTCGTTTCACCTGGTTACAAAAAGAAGGGGAAAAAAAAAAAAGCCACGCAAGACAAGTTTTTGTATGCCCTGCCATGGAAATGAGTTAAATACTAACATGAAATTAGAAGGCACTTCATATTTTTTCCATTCATGCCTCTGTTAAGTAGTGAGGTTTTGGGTTGTAATGGAACAACTCAACACTGAACATGAATGACCAGAAGAAAAAACTCTTCAGAAAAACTGAAACAGTAGATGATGTTCCCTATTGATAAATGCCAGACTTTTCATGTTTCTGAAGCTCATATGCAACCAAGTCCAAACTCAGGTCCCAACCTTGTAGAAAGATGCAGACAAGCCAATCACTACTCCCTCTTTCCCCATAAATCTGTAGGAAGAAAGAGTATTACTTTCTAAACATTAAAACATCAGCAGGTTCACTAAACTGCTCTGCCACCATCAGCTCTGCCATGTATTACCAGGCAAATTATTAAGGTCACATCTCTAAAAACTAACCAAAATCTATTGAAGTCATCTTTGGGCATGGGGTTTGGGTTTGTCTGCTTGCTTGGTTTTGTCATGACTGAGCTAACACGGCCGCTGTCTGCCATGAAAAGGGAAGACCTTGATCATACCCTCCCAGAACCACACCGTCTCAGCCCTTAGGTTACATATCACCTAAGCATTTGGCTAGCCTCCCTCTCCCCTCCTAAAGCCAATCTGGAAATGTAAACTGTTAGAAAAATCAACCCTACATGAAAGCAACTATTGCTTTCCAACAGCACAGCTCCTAAAACTGAGATCTGAGTCAGGGATATACAATGACAGGCATGATGCAACAGTGCCTTTCTCAGCAGAACAAGCCACTTGATCTTCAGCTGCACCAAAATACATCTTGCTTCACTTTCTATAGATGGGGATTACAGGGAAGTTAAGAGCTCTTCACTACCACACAGTGAGATCAAGACAGAAATAAAAGTACAGTAAAGATGACAAAAAGTTTATGTAACAGCAGGGGTTTTTTTCCCCCCTTTTATGAAAACTGAAATGGCTACACAGAGCTTTATTCATGGATCCTGACGTACCAATTTTGACAACAAAAAGCATATGTCACCGGAAGATAAGCCACTGGTAATTCTGATCCAGACAGACAGATATAGAGAGGAAGTGATTGCTACAAGAAAATAAATATCAAGTTCTTGGATGGCATATTTCATCCAGACAGCTCCAAACCACTTTACAAAGAAGGCAGGCATTGTTTTGCCTGCAGTGTCTGGCAAAACTGCAAATGAAGCCCAGATTTGTCAGTGGAAGAAAACTTCCGAGCAGAAAAGTCATACCTGTACCAGGATTAACTTCATAGAGTCCATAGTAAGCATCTGCCACAAAGAGAGTGTTATTTGGCCCAACTCTGATGCCCAGCGGTCTTCCACATGTTGGCTCATCTTCACGGGTTCCTTAGGAAACAATTTTAAAGTGGTTTTCCAAATAGAAATAAACACAAGGCACTCAGGCTACCTACATAGGTCAAACTCTAACAAAACCCTACAGCCAGCACCACATACATTCCTTAAAGAAATGATTCTTACTTTCCCAGGTGTGAGTGGAACAGATATCCCCATGTTTTCACCATGAAAGATAATCCTATAGTTTGCCAGGCAGGTAGCTAGGTAACAGCTGGCCTGAGTAGGGCTGAATGTCAGAAAACTGGATTTAACTAAATGCTTCTTCTCAGAAAGAATCAGTTTTACTGCGGGTTTCTTTTTCTTTTCAAATAAAAAATAAATTAAAAACCCACACACCTTGGAATTTTCATTTTCTGGAAAGTTCTAACGCTGTCATGAAACAGCCAGTTTCTCAAGACACTGAACACTCCTCTATAAGGAAGAAGGGGAATACTGCAAACCTGAAAAAAATGTGTCTACTTGAGTCCTGAAGAACTAAGACCTTCAGAACATCTGCAGTTTGACAGATTAGAAAGAGAAGCTTCTGGAGAGGGTGATCAGCTACAGCCTTTCCAATTCCCTCTCCAACTCAAGGAGGGCAAAACAGAAACTGTACAAATCCTATGGAAATAAGCAGTAGAAAGATGATTCTTCATATCCATCCCAACCCACACTCATACCTAAGCAGCTGGAAGTCCATCTTCCTATCAGCTAGCAGCAGACTTTATTGGCTGTCCCACCTGTTAGGCAGCCAAGAGAGTGCTTCCAAATCATTCCAGAGACTAATCATGTGAACATCCACTTAAAATTACACAGCTAAAATGATGAATGTGTCAATGCAAGCTACGTAAAGACAACAATAGTTCCTGCCCATAGTTTCTGCCTAACTGGCAACCAACGCAAGGCTGAAGAACCTCATGTAAGTTTCTACATCATTAGCATAAACAAAACCACCCACAGACCCAATCAACACCAGCGAGGCTTCTCAGACTGCCCAGGTAGTACTGAGATGGCCAATGTTAAGCTTCCCCATAGAAATGGTTCTGTTAATAAACAAGCCGCTACCAGTTTTTCCTCACTTAGTTCCAGAAATCTCATTAAATGAAGCAAATAAGTGGTTCAGAAAGAGAAGGGGAATTCAACAAGAAATAACTCTAGTTTACCGATGAGAAAACAGAAATATCCTGACCAATGGAAGATCCCTGCTAAAGCAAGTGGCAGCCACCACAACCCCCCACTGTACTTACAGAGGAAGGGTAATCAACAAAATGCAATGCAAAATTCTGTAGATGGGGAAGGGGATACTTATTTTCAAAAATCTTTCCCACTCACACGTTATCTCAGAGTTCATTCACTCACACTTGTTTAGGAATCTTCAGTTTTTATGGGGTGGCCCTTCACCTCAGAATCTTGCTGACTTCACCTTCCATAAATATTAGGCCAGGTTGCTGCCCACTTTTTTCTTATTTAGGATAGGTGCTTTTTCTAGATGGACTAACAGAAAAAGGAATGTCATTTGTGATGCACTTCAACTTTGTCTTCCTCCCAGCATTAAGATGCAGGATCTTCTACCAACAAGTCATCCATGCTGCAGTCTAAGAGTGCAGGCCTTGTAGTCATGACATAAAAAAAAACCAACACATTCCCAAATTTTACTGCTGGGAACAGCGTCCTTTATTATCAAGAGCACCCATTCCCCTTCTTTTGGCCCTTTGTTCTGCTGTTCCTTCCAGTGCTTATATACATATTTCCACTCATACTTCATTCATACAAATATTAATATTTCTCTTACAAATCTCTGCAGAGGAACATAGACACTTGCATGAGCAATCCAGACAGAGCACAAGTTTAATCAATATAAGCCCTGACCCAGATGTTTTCAGGTACACTGTCAGGACTGTCACTCACCACAAGGACCATGACCAATTCTGGCTATTGTTTGTATTTCCCCATCTTCAATTTTGACAATCTTCCCATCAGCCGTCCCAGTAAATAGCACATCTGCAAAAAACAACTGGTGTTACTAGCTTGATCACAAAACTGTAGCAGTAAACATCCTTCTACATGATCCTCCTCCTAGGATGAAGTAGAATTCATTCTTAAGATATAGTAAAGTAACAGTGTCTTCTTCAGTCATAGCAAAAGAATAAAGAGGGAAGGGGAAAGAGTGTTCAGTTAGATTTCTTCCAACTCAAAAAGAAGAGGAAGGACTTCAGCCTTAGGAGTTATGAATACGGGATATGAAGCTTTTCATCCATAAGCGGTGCAAATCTTTGGTTTAAGGTGGATGTAACAACTTAATGGCTAGTCATTGGATTGATCCCTCCGGGCAAATTTCTACATCATCATAAAATGTGATCAGGCACTACATCCATCTTATCACTCCTCAAAGAGAGACTGACTAGATAAAACTTCTCATTCTGATACAGTCCATATAGGCTGCTGGACACCTGCCAATGCTCATATTGTATCAGTTCCGGAGAAGAATTACCAAAACCGTAGCAATCGAACAGTCACCCAAACCAAAAGCATTGCCAATTTACTATATTCGTGCCAAGCCATATGACAGCGTAAGACAGATTCACTGAATACAAACACCACACAAACTTTTCCATATAACCAAATTAAAGACCGTTGAATTAGTAGAGCCCATTGCTTGGACTTTTCCATCTCCAATTTAACTGAAGTTTTAAGTTTGCTAGTTACACTTTTAAAAGGGAATAAGATGTCAACATTTATTCATACAAAACTTATTCCCAGTCAGGTTGATTAGTTTACCCATAGGTCAGTTGTCCCCTGCAGGAAGGTTTCCTGAAAGAGTTTCCAGACTGATGAAACTAGGTAACAGAAAAGAATCAGTGGCTTCAGGTTTAGCACATAGTTAACACAGATAGGTAGAAAAAGTGTAATCTGAGGAACGAATTTACACTAGTTTCTTGCTGTGTAAAATCATTTTTTAAAATATTTTACTAACTTATTAGAAGGTATAGCAGAAGGAAAATAAATTATATGGCTACTGAGAACCTCTTGTACTTAAGGATGTTTCAGTAAGGGCCTCGCTTGCAACTCCCACACCCTTTTCTTTTCACATTAAAACAGTTAAGGACTCGCATCAAGAGTAGTTTCTAGCCTTATCCCCTTCAGGAGACACAGGGAACAACCCCTGCACAAAGCTGGTTCCGTACTGAACAGGTGTCATGCCATTACAAGTCTAGCCACCTCATTAAGAAACTGCTCAGAGGCAGCGTGGGTTTGTGATTTCATGAGAACACACGTGCCGTAAGACAGAAGTATGGGATGGCACCTGTAATGCATGCAATGGCACTAAAATGTAAATATGTTATTTATCAGTTTGAGATTTTTTACCGTCACATTTAGCAAAAATTAACACCAAAAAACTCAGCTCCCTCAGAGGCAACGGGCATTAAAAGAGTAGGTAGTAACTGAGAATTAATATTTACAAGGTAAGAGCTAGCCAAATGAAAAACGGGACCACTCCCTCCAAACATAAGTAGCCCCTGACTCCATTGCTGATGCTTTCGGTCATGGAAAATAGGGATTTTTGATCTGGCAACAAGATTTATTTTATACTGGAGAAAGAGGAGACGAGCAGTATATAGAAGCCGGGTTTTGCTGCATAACGCAGTTATTTTTAAATAAACCTGCATATTCAAAAGAGCTTCCAGAGTTTATTACCTAAGAGCTATATTGCTGAACAAACCCTTATCAATGGAGCAACACTGAAAAACCCTTCCTTAAAAGCTTATGTAGTCAGCGCTTACCCCCAATATTGACAATGGACTCTGGTCCGACCAGCTGATTTTCCCATAACCGCTCAGCTTTTCGTAACTCGATATTGGGCTCTAGCACACCCGTCAGGAGGGGAGGTTCCTTCAAACTGCAAAACGGAACACAGACCTCATGATCCTTTGCACAAATCTGCCAACACTCTTGAGCAACATACTGGATCTTTTTTTCCCCAGTTTGCCAACTCCTGCAAACCTGAGCTCTGCTTTACATAGAGCATATTTCAAAAAAGAAAACAGAGCTGACAAGCTGAAAATCTGACTTGTTCATCAAGGACCATAATTTTCTGTTCCTGCTGATCAGAAAAGTTGCAGTTATGTATTCCTAAGACTTATCTGGAAATCTATACAGCTTCAAGTCTAACAATACACTCCCAGTTCATCTGTTTTACACAAACGCAAAGGATTTCAGCATTGCCACAACACAAAAGAATAACTGCTTTCTTACTCAGCTGAATGAGTTGTTTGTACCAGAATATTTTTCCTAAGTAGATACATGCAAATTCCTAAACAAGAAGATTTTAAAATTTAAAACCCTAGCATTGTACAGTACACCAAGATCTGACAATGCATAGCATTTTCATAATGGAGAAAAAATAATTTTTAATTACTAATTAGCATACAACTACTGAAAAGTGTTCCAGTAATTTGAGTAGTAGGACACACATGCTTTTGTACCATATTGAAACATGTATTCTTGGTTCATGACTTCAATGCATTCCCATAGAGAAAGACCAACTCAAAGGAATAAGTTGCCCATAAACTTAAAGGGTATTGAACCGAAATCTCAAAATGACAAAATAAGGTCCAATGCAAGTCCTTATTCACATAAATAGCCAGGTCCAAGTCAACTGCGGTTCCAATTAACTAAGAGATATGGAGAAGGGAAGTAGTAAGATGCCTACACAGCTTCAACTTAAATACCAGGCTCCAAAGTACTGTGCTTAAAAACCAGCCTTAACTGTGCTGACAAACTCAAATATGTTTCAGTCTCTTAGGTTCTTAAAAACACACACATAAACCACCTCAGTCCCCATGAGTTAAGGATTTCAGCTTATTACTAAAGCTGCATACATGCCCAGGGCGGTAAGCTCATTAGGTGTTCATTCACAAGGGTATGCTAAAGCTCCCTAGGCCAAGTTTTGAAATACAACCATAAGCAAACGCCTTCCACCTGTAGAATCTTAAAAAGTTGAGGTTTGTCTCCAAAACTCGCCCAGGTTCACAGGATCCGGGACCTATTTGCCACCAACAACATTGCAACTCTACTGCTCGCGTGGTGAAAATCATCACAATTCCTAAAGCTTCAGTGACTGGGGAAAAAAGTGAACTGAAATTGCAAACTATAAGAGCCATGACAATTGAGGAAATTAGGTTCACAAGACAATTCAGAAGGAGAGAAAACCACATACTTTTACCTGTCTGGTTACAGACAACAAAATTTCCTTTAAGTGTGTATTACTGCAGTTGCAAAGCCAACTGAATTACTAGCTCCTGTCCACAGAAGATCGACAGCAGAGTTGTCTTCACAATGCTAACACAAATTCATTTTCCACTCCTCCTTCCAAGCATTACAGAGTTTCAGATGAGGGTAGCAGGCTTCAGATATAGAACCCATTTGCTGGAAACTTTGGAAAGTTGTGTTTGCAAGCAGAAAATCTTCCCTGGAATCAATATTATCCAAGACAGGCTCATAAAGCAAGAACTAGAAATAAACTGCAGTTGCAGGAATTTCACATGGAGTTTCACAGATTACATCTGCTTCCCGCCCCCCCCCCCTTATTCCTCATTATTTCTACATGTTCTTTCACTGAAGGGATTGATTCAGACAGCATCTACCTCCTTGAGCTTCTTCAAAACATTTAATAAACATCACATAGAATCATCCTATCTACTGTACAGACTGGAACCACTTCTGGCAGTGAAGCTAAGAAGCTAACTAAGAATGTACAGCAATATAAGCCAGTGATTTGGGCAGGAAGAAAAGTTCTCCCAGTCCTGTAAAAGAAGGGACTTTAAGAAATGTAAGCATGCAAAATACCATTACCCCAGACCAGAATTGGACCAGGACTATATAGTACAAAAAGCACTACAGACATGCCCTATTGGCTTTCAGAATTATTGTTCAGTTGCAACGTATTTCAAGGAATTGGGTTTTGTTAAACCAAACCACAGCAGAAAACATTTCATTATGATTTGCAACGAGGCAGCTTATATCTAATAGCCCATTGGCAAGACTGGTAAGTACTACCCTACCACATTAACAGTTTCTTTTAACTCTAGAGATATTTACAGTGCTGTTGTTCCTTTTCATTACGGAATTATAGAGTTGATCATACATATTTAGCAGACTGAGCATTTTCACTTACTTCAAAATGCCAGGAGCACTAAACAGCCTGACTCCACTCTATGCTAGCAGTCAAAGTGTTTCACACGCAACTTCTCCCAACACAGGTCACATCTCATGCAGCTGATTCACTGTTACACTACTACACATTTGATACAGACCTCGATTCAGATGTTTATGAATTCAGGCAGGGCAGAAATCACCTAGCTGCACTGCTTTACGAGATCTGCCTTTAAATATAACATCACCATAGGGTTCTGCTGGTACAAAGTGCCAAATTAACCCGGTCAGGTTACCCATTTCAATTTCCATCCTCAGATAAACAGTCTCTCTTTAACAGAACTATAATAGCAGGGGTACAGCTTAGCCCTTAGTGAAAATGCAGTTCTTACCTCACAGAAGGCAAGAGTGCCCATAAGTAATCACAAGCTCCACTGGCAGCTTGGACAGCAGAAAATAATTTGCTAGATTAATGATCAAAGAAAGTAATTCAGCTCCTTCCATGATCAGTAGTGACACACAACTGCACAAGATGGCTCAGAAACAGACTGGGTATGCAAAGCAAGCCACTGCAATGGACAATAGTGCAATCACTCCCTGATTTCTTAATCCAGTTAGAACCACTTTTCACACTTGACTCTTGTTTCCTGACACACACACACCCCCCAGCAGAACACATACGAGAAGTTATGCTTCAACAACATTTATTTCAAAACAAAGCAACAGTTTACCTTATAGGCTGAGGGTCTATAGGACAATCCAGTAGAACAGTTACTCCAAGCAGGGGCACAGTTACAGATGCAGCCAAAATCAAGAAGGTAACACGGAACACCTTGCTGCTGTAAGTACTGCCAAAACCAGACAGGAAATAGGATTAACATGCTGAGCAGCTTTAATATACAATAGTCTTTAAAAATTCTTTAATAGCCTATTTTCCTCACAAACAGAACCAGAGATACTTTTGTCCAACCATCATCTTGAATGACCTTTAAGGTCCATTTTGAACTCATTAGGATAAAAGAAAGGCATATTTATCCAGTCTCAGCATACTGGCATCATATGAGGCTGAGTATTCTCATGTACGGACTTCATGCATGCTAAAAGTTACAGCTGACCAAAAAAAAAAACCTAAACAAACACCAAAACCCCAAGGAATCAGTGGGAGGTGATGTTGTTTGGTTGAGTTCTTTTTTAACTTGATCTTCAGTTTTGGCAATGTTTTCCATTAGAGGAAGTTAAACAAATGCTTGCTTAACTTACTCATTGGTTTGAAACTTAAGCACCAGCACACAAAAGAAATTAAGTATCTTCTATTTACCCATCAAAACACAAGAAAAAAGCAAGAACTGTTCTTCCACAGGAGAAAACCAGGTTTTGTTCTCAACAAGTTGAGAGGCATCAATCAGGCATTTACAGAGGAAAGCACAGAGCCATGCTCAACAAATCCTAGCCTTGAACTGGAAAAGCAGCTCCCACAATTTTAGCTACTCTGAACCATTCACTGGCACAGCCAGCCAGTCTCCTTGCAGTATCAATTAAATCAAGGCAAACAGTGCCTGATGGTTCTGCATTAATCCTTGGACCATTTCCACTGTCTTGCCCTTCATTAGCCAATCATCCAGACAGTAGGAAATATGAACTACTGCCCAGAACACAAATATCACAGCTGGGAAGCTGTGACATGAACTTGCAGTACTGACATCAGCATCAAGGTAACCTTTGGGATTATCAACTGGAACAGCTAGGACAGAACTAGGCCTGGATTTGGTCACTGCTTGCAGGCACAGTGTACGGTAGTTGAAATATTCATAATCTATCACAGCTCTTTCCTGATGGCACAACTGCTGCCAGCCCTTCTCTTCTGGCAGCAGACAGAGGCAGTTACGATGGAGGACTGCCCCAGTTTTTCCAGCTCTGCACAGTACCAAATGGGCCACCACAAGCCACTGTGCAAATCACCAGGCTACGCCGAGGTGACTGCTACAAGGATGCTGACAGCCTGCCATGACAATAGCTGCTGCTAGCCCAAAGCCACAGACACTTCAGCCCACTCCAAGAAGTGTTGTTAGCACTGCTCCTGTTGGTCACCAAACTTTCCCCAGCTCTCCCAAGGCACTCACCAC
This sequence comes from Ibidorhyncha struthersii, assembly GCA_013398815.1. Lineage (NCBI taxonomy): Eukaryota > Metazoa > Chordata > Aves > Charadriiformes > Charadriidae > Ibidorhyncha > Ibidorhyncha struthersii. Next base: position 235,498 of record VZSZ01000926.1, on the reverse strand, counting down.
CTGAGACTACTTCCTTTCCACCAGCATGCCCAAGTATTCCTGCTCTCAGATATATTAAAAAATAAGTTTTACTTCTTGCACTCAAGAGCACAGCATTCCCATCATGAACTTCAGCGGTGTTACAGCACTAAGACAGTCTCCACCTGAGCTGGACCAGGCTGGGAAACTGCTTCAAACAAGCTTCCTCATCTGCACTAACCTCTTCATACTTCTCAAGAGCCAGGCTGCCCTTGTAATTAATTAAAAGAAATCTGCACGTCCTGCTTTAACAGTAGACATCTGGAAGAAGCAACAACCTCCCAGTCCATTTCCCCTTGGATTTGGAATCAAGAGCAGGTAGCAGAGATACGAGGCAATCCCCAAGTTTACACAAAGACAAAGACTTCAGCTGTCAGCCTTGTCCTTCCACTGTCCTTCAAAAGATGAAGGCTCAATAGTATAAGATTAAAAGTACTGTCAGCAGACACCTAAGCATCCTTGTAACAGCTGAGAACAGCTCACACAAAAGGAAGCAGATAAAGATGAATGGGAATTCATCTGCCAAAGCCAACTTAATTAAAACTCCTGAAAGCATGATTTAAGTAGAGGTCATATTTCTGATCCTCATTCAAACTTGCAAGGATTTGACAATAAAGGAAAAAGGCAGGAAGAACGAGGTGACAAGCAAACTCACACTTCAAGCCTGCAAACTGCAAAACCTATTTTACACACTGCTGAAACCACAAAAATTTACATAAAACCCCAAAACTTAAAAAAAAGAGTCAGCTTCTCAGAATCCTTAAAAATGTAAGGAAACAAAGCATACTCAATATAGAATACAGACAACTGTAAGTTACTGACTTGTCACTGGAAAGAATCACTGAAGTAATGGTTCACCAATACTGATAAGCAAAACAGAAGTTCTTAGCTAACTGCGTCTCTGATAATTAATCCTACACGGACTCCAGACATAATCTCAATAATGCAACTTACCCGGACTCCAGCTACGATAACGGCAATTTAGTTGTCACTAGAACTAAAAAGAGAAGCCATTGCACCAATTCTTGAAGACAAAGAGGAGGCTGGCAAGACAGTGCTACTGGTCACCATAGCCGGGAGTCCAAGCTGCCTCATCCTCTTAGCAGAACTACTGGAGGGGCAGAGGGAAAAGCAACTATCATCTAGAGTTTCTACCACAGCTCCCAGCCAGAAAAAGGGCAGCCTCCACAATTTCTTCCACTGGTTTCATGAAGGACAGTCTTAGGAGGGCAGGACCCATGGATACTCTGGATCATTGCTGGAGCCCTAGAAATTCCACTGATTTCAGCAAAGTTACCAAGAGAGGCTGAAGCCAGGAAGAGCAGTCTCTCAAGCTGAGAGATGCTGCTGCTCTCCTTCAAAAACAGGGGCTATGAAAGCAAGCCACCATACACAGTCTCATTCTGATGATCCTGAACGGCAGAGATAAGAATCTGCAAGGTACTCAAATCAGAGGAGACATAATAGACGGTGAACCAAGGAATTACAAGTCATCAACCACTTTATTCAGCGGAAGGCAAGGCAAACACCACCACTTTCTTATTACAGCTATTGCCTTTAGTCACACTGGAGCTAATTTTGTATTAAATTCCTGAACAGAAAATTATAAATGGTATCTTCTTTAACTCAGAGCAACCTTAGCCGCAAACAAATGGACTGTTTATATGTCAGACACGTACAGACTAGTCTTTAAAATGCAGATTACTCTTTAAACTATTGTGAAATATAAACAGACTAACAAGAGTTATACAAGACTTAATCACACCCACAATAAATCCATGCAAGCCACAATGGGATAACTGTTATTTCTTTACTAGNNNGGAAGGGCCAAACATACAGAAAACCCCAAACCAACCGCAAAAAAACAACAAATTAAGCCTTTTTTTTTTTATCAAAAGGTCTTCCTGCAGCTCGGCAGGAGCAGGTGTGCAGGCCCTGCCCAAAACCCTCCTCCCCTCTGTCAGCCGCCGCCTCCAGCAGAAGCGCCAGCACCGGGCAGAGGAGCCCCCGCCGCGGAGCCGGGGTGCTGGGAGGCCGGGGGTCCCCACGGGCTGACACCCAGGGGTGCCCCAGCATCGACCTGTGCCGCCGACCCACGAGAAGGGAACGGAGGCCTCGCTCCCCACGCCCGCGGAGGCCTGCTCAGCCCCGGGGCAGCCAGGCAGC
>VZSZ01000926.1:199260-231735 GCA_013398815.1 Ibidorhyncha struthersii | reverse complement strand
GTTCGGGTTGAATTCAGGCAACAGGCCCAGCAGCTGCAAGAAAGCTTAGCAGCGCTGTTCCCTAAAGGCACCCGCTTTCCTGAACAACCACCTCGCCCCAGCACCTTGTGAGTAGTATTCGACACCCTCTCCTCCCAGCTCTGCTGCGAGGCTACTGCCATTCCTGGGGGTGCCGAGCGCTGAGGCCCAGAGGAGTGAAATGGCACCCCTAAGGTCCAATAGGCAGAGAAAGAAACTTAATTGAGTCACCTCGAGTGCAGGATGAGCACTAAAAAACACCGAGTTTCCACTCTCCCTGCCTCAACAGACCAAAAAAAGTAAGTTTTGTCACTACAGCTACAAGGAGTCCAGGCAGATACATACCAGCTACAGAGGAAAAGAAGCAAGAGTGAAAAACCTGCTGCAGCAGATCATTCATTACCAGTGTTTGTAGGCTGCTAATTTTGCATAGCTGTGACCGCTTCCACCCCAAAAAGTGGTTACATCCCCAAATCCTTCTATCCAGGACAAAGCAGGACTAGGCTCACTTCCATGAAAAACATGCTGCGCCTCTAGACTTAGCCAGAAGACAATTCCCGGTCTAGAGTTATCTTTTTTTTCCAAGCTGAAAAAGAATCATCTGTTCCTGCTTAGTTTAAAACCAGAAACTTGTTGCCGAGATCCGTTTCTGTGGCTTTAACTGGCCACAGTGACAGCCCCTGGATATAATTGTGCTCGGCTGGAAAACAAGAGTCTCCATTTTACCAATAAATTCTCAGTAAATAAATCGGGGCAGCTGCAGTAGCGAAACACAAAGTGAGAGATGGGCACCTGCCTTTCTATCTAGCCCATTCTGTGACTTCTTGGAGACACTTGCCAGAGGGTTGTAAGAGCTAAGGAAGAGTGGCACTGGAAGCCTTCCAGAAGCAGCTGCTGGAGGTAGCAGAAGTGGCTAATGAGGATGTTCAGTGTCCGTCCCTACATTCATGCAGTAAGCAGAGGGTGAAACACAATCTTCCTCACTTCTTAACAGACAAGGTGCCCTGCAGAGGATGTGTTCCTGGCCCTTAAAAATTACCTGTGGCACCTGGAAACAAATTTCTTCTCTCATCTGCGCCGCTCTGGGACAGCTACACACTCACTTTCTACACAATGCTGTCTCTCGTGTTCCACGCACACATCCTGTTTTCACTCCTTATCTACTTGTGCACACTGTGCACAAAACAAGGAGATTAGCAGCTGAACTGTCCATATCAACTAATGGTAATTAATTGTTCTGTTTGCATCACACAGGAAAATGAGGGTGGAGCACTGGGACCTCGGGATTTACAGGAGACATGCAGCTTACTGACATGCAAATGCTAGTTCTTCAACTTTGAGCTGTTTTGCAGTGGCAGTTTTCTGGCAGTAACTCATTTCCTGTAAGCGTACAGTTTAGAGAAAAAGCAGCAAAGGAAAACAGCAATTTGGACCACAAGATGACTCATTCTGATCTCCAACTCCTTTGCCTTTCTTTGGTCTGTGCTGGCAGACTAAAATAATCAGGACAGGCAGAAGCAGCTCAAAAGAACTGAAAAAGTCCCGGAGCCTTTAGGTGATAATGCAAAGCCAACCAATCACACAGAGAAAGATACTTCCTTTAATGAAAATATGAATACAGAGATCATTGAAGTAACTGGTGTTGGTCAAGGACAATAAATGCATGTAAAGCACAATTACAAAAAAAAAAAAAACAAAACCGAAATTAAAGGCTTTACGACTGTACAACACACACCTCGTCTCTAGAAAGAGGGACTTTCCCTTCCTAGAATTAAGAAAATCATGGTCCATAACTCCAGTGGGGGAGAAGGCACCATGACTGTGTCTCATTGGCAAAACAGAGTGGGGAAAAAAAAGCAAGAACATTCGCGTTTTGCAACAAACTGCAACAGGTAAAATTGACTCTGGGTCTCTTTTGATGAAGCTACAAAGGCAATCTGGCAAATAACCCACACATCACTCATGGACACACAAAGGTTTAGAAGAATTCAACAGTTCTGCTTTTCTAAATGAGGCGATTACCCCCAAGTTTATCCCGTGATCCCACTGTAAAGTATTCCATATACCATTACCTCCTTTGCCGACTAGTGATCAGCTCTTAAGATTGCTGACCCGGGGTCTTTCACAAGCTGCCTCCCTCCTAGCATTTCAGGAACTGAGGACATCAGTGCCAGTTCTGCAGGCTGAACCCCTCCCTGAACCACAAGCCTGGTGGGGAAGTGAGACTGCTGCATGTGAAGCAGAAGGCACTGTTGCCAAGCACCAGTGCTGATGTTCGTGACATCCAGGGAATAACGAAAATGCAAGGCTCGAGTCAGGCTTGCACTGAACATGCAACTGCTGCAGTTAGCAGAGATCATGGGAAAAAAGAAGAAAGGGGGACTTCTCTCTCCAAAATTTCAGCTGTTTGGCAAAGCTTTCTCTAAGTAGCCTACCCAGCGAAGCACAGTATTCTTCTTTTTGTAAGACGTACCACTTCCAAGCCCTGCAGCTTCAGGGTGGTACTAGATGAACTGAGCATAGGCTGTCAGCTCCAAGAGCTGATGCTGGTATACTTGCCGAAGTGCAGTTTTACCAGGAGAGGTGGGGGCTGAGGCTGCCCAGCAGGAGCTGTGTCCACTGCAGAACACCATGTGGGCAGCACGACAGCCCCACGTACGCTCTCTGAACACCCCAAGGGGGCCTCTGAGCAGACGGACATCCCAAGGACCACAGCTCAGCTGTGGAAATGCGCAAGGAAGAAAGAGAGTGGCCATCATGGTACTGGATGGCAGGCATGTGGCACTCTAATCTTGCACGTACTGGTGACGTGATTTCAGCAAAGGTGCTTGTAAAGGCTTCAGAAGTGCACAGTGTGAGGCTTGTTTGTAACTACAGTCTGTCCACACCATAGCTGCCATGGCTGGGAATTTATTGGGGTGCTGCAGCTACCTGGTCAGTCTGTAACCTCCCTGGCAGCCACAGTCCTTAAGCCCATGCCGGTTGAGCCAACAGGGATGCGGGTGAGGGAGTGCACCTATCTCCTGTTTTCCCTGAGCAGAGGAACAGTAATGACAAATGTCTCAATGCACGTTGCTCCTCACATAGCTAGTCTTCGCGAGACAGTTCAGATGAATTAGACCACTGCGTCACACCTTAGCATGGAAATTTCAGGTCAACAGGACAAGGAAATTCTATATCCCTAATACAGGAAATGCTTTCTTGACTAAACGGAAAGCGTGTAATCTTGTTCAAAAGTCATTCTTCTTCCTTCACGCTGTATTTCAGACTGTGTGGAGACAACTTATTTAAACAAGGGAGTCTACTTTTTCTGTCAAAAGCATTAACTCCTGGCTGCTTCCCACTTGAAAATCACTGAAGGAAGTGTTTGGTTATTTTTCTTTTGCAATGGCAATAGAAGATATATGTAGTAGCTGTCTCCCAAAATATTAACATCCTGTCAACTCTATCAAACCTTCTGATCTTTGTCTTCCCACAAAGTCCACAGGGTGTCTACTTACCTTAAGCAAAAATGGATTGCAGTCAGAAGGATGGGAATTTTAACGAAGCATGATATTCCCCACTGTATTACCCAGTCCCTAGAGACGTTTAAAATAAACTTTAAAAAAACCCAACAGCAAACGCAGCTAGTGTACTCAGAGGAACTCTGGGATCTAAGACAACATGCCTGTCTTTGAGAACACATTGTGCTGTGAGTAGCCTGCTTGCCCATTTGGTACCAGAATCTCTGCTGGCCAAAGAACTCACCACTCCTCTCCCAGTCCCACAGGATCACCTAGCCATTTCCTTCCTGCCTTTCCTGCCTCCAGTTAGGTGCACAGATTATCTTTCCATCACACAAGTCGCACTGGAGTAGGCAGCACTGCTCCAGTTAAATTCAGCAATAAATAACCCCTGTAAAACTACAGCAAAAATTGGTGATTCTGCCAGTTACTCAGGGGCTTTTGCACCTAGGGAGAGGGGGAAGTCCTCTACCATGCCTTCCTGGCATGCTCTGTGGGACCCTCCACCCACGCTGAACCCCTCAGCCAGCTTAAACCAATTTAGCAGTGGTAGAACTCTCAAAGGCATTTGGCACCTACAGGCTTTTCCAGGCTCTTCTGTGGGGGAGCAAAGCACAGGATACTTACTAGCAAACTCTTCTGAACAGCCCAAGTATAAGGAGTGCTTCAATCAAAATGTATTCATGATAAAACTTGTCCAGAAATAAAACACTGAATATATTAGTTGCAATTTCGAAAGCATACGAAAAACAAAGGCTATTGTTTCCTGCTATTCTGAGGTTGCTGGTCTGGAATGCTACCATGCTTTCCAGAAGGCACTTAAGAGGCACTTTCTTTTTCTATGTGGATTGTGCAATTTGTGAGCACCCACCTGGCACTTAACTCTTTGGAAGATCAGCATGGCAGCATACAAAAGGGGCAGACGTGGTAAGGCCCAACTTGAAACGATAAGGATTAAGTCATAATTTCTGACAGGAGAACAACCTGCCTCCAAACTGGGTGCCTGTCTGTGTTGGAGCAAACAAGATTACAGGCCATTTGAGAATGGGCTAAAATAACCATTCCTTGGTCAGAAATCACACAGCCCAGCAAGTCACAATGAACCCTCCAGCACACCTCTCAGCTTAAAACCTCTCTTGAGCACTTCGGGATTTTGTTTCCCAGTGCTTCTCTGACAGACAGTAAGCAAACATCATCCCTTTTCATAGCAACTTCAAGAAACAAAGGCACCTACACAAATCCCAACTGGCAACAAAGATCTACCAGTTGTTGACCACCGCTCCTAATATGCAGGAGTGAAGCACAATGATCCAGTTGTCATCACCGACGAGGAAGAGGACAATTATTTTAAAAAAACAATTGGTGATTTCAATTTCTCGAGGCAGAATAGAAATACATGGGACCAGACCCATCCTACTCAACTGGCAGCACATTTTGGACACATAGGAAGCCCAGCGGTAGGCTTTGTGGTTCAGTTTTGGTGCTGCGAGCGCTAGTGCTGGGCTGCCTACGTGGGATGTGAAGGGACACAGGTTCACCATCTCTGGCAAGTCCCATGACATATAGTGGTAGGAACAAATCCTTATGGGGAAAGCCGAAGGAGGTATTAGAACAACTGGGTAAACACAAGAAAGAACTATCAGACTAGCCGTGTCCTTCTTATTTCCCTAGTAACACATGTGAAACATCTACTAGAATACCCAGCATTGCTGAAAAGGCACCACAGTTGCAGTGAAATACAGCTACTTGAACTCGGATATCCAAGCTGAAAGAAAAATTGAAAAACTGTATTCCAGGGCTTCTTTTTAAAACAGCAAAGGTATAGTATAAAAACATTTCCCTGTACAGTAACATTAAAATGAGAAACATTAATGTCTGCACCTTGCTTCGGCTAGTATTAAATTTCATCACAGCTAATGGAAACCACCAATGGCTGCTCTACAACAGCCCTAAAAGCAATGAAAGGGAGCTCACTGACTGTGCAAAACTGCAGATTGCTCCTAGCTCTGTGCATCTCAAAATACGTTGTGGAGCAGAAAATCTTGTTGCCCTAGAAGGGAACAGAGTTTTTTTAAAAAAAAAAACAAACACCAAGAGAGAACTATGTCGTTTGCCTGGTTGTTTGAGACCTTCCACGTTTCCAGAGGAGAGAGATTTCAGAGCTGCCTGTTATGAGGAATTTTTCTCCTTGTATTTCTGGTAGGCATCCAATATCTCCTTGACAACACTCGGATCATCAAGTGTGGTGACATCTCCCATGTTGCTTGATTGCTCAGTGACTACTTTCCTCAGCAGCCTTCTCATGATTTTCCCTGATCGGGTTTTAGGAAGACGTTTCACCACCTGCAGAGAAGGGAAAGATGCGCCTATGTTAGAACCTGGGTCCTGCTGGAAACCACAAGGAAATTTGGCTGAACTGTCCTAAGCCTGGCACACTATCTCATGGCCACAGCTCCTTTAAGGCTCCTGGGAAATACCAGACCGTTGAGCACACTAGTTTATATCCAAGCAAAGGAGTGTCACTAGCATCGATTCCTCGTGCTATAGATTTTATTCTTATTTAAATGGACTTTGTTCCCCATTTACTCATTGCTGCGTATCTCCAGGCTGGGTGCTGCAGGACGCACAGCTCTTTGGAGAGCTGAATAAGCTGCTAACTGTTGAACCAGAAAGCTAGTTACACTTGAAAACTCAGGCACTGGTGATGATCTCAACACGTTACCAGAACAGACATTCATATTCCCCTTTCCAGGGCAGGAATATAAAGCACACGACACTTCATGCCAGCTACAGGGTCTCCTACTCAAGGGATAACTCCTGTCTGCTGACGTTTCCCTCTGTCCGATGATATCTGTCAGCCTACACACGTTTCTTCATAACCAGAATGTTAAATGTCTTGGCTACGCCTCCTGCAAAGGACTTAGCAGCAGATTCAAAGGCTTTAGCATAAACTTGAGCCTGGTAAGGAGTTCTCAGGCACTGAACAGAGATGCTAGGCAGGTCTCACATTTTGCTACATGATCAGGCCAGTAGGCTACAAAACTCCAAAACATTAACTGACACAGAAGGGAAGAGTTGTAGGACTTCTCTGCCGGACTACCCCCAAACACAGGGAAACAAGAGGTGTTTCCTCGCAAACCTGCAAGTTCTGGGAGCCGCTCCAATCCACTGAGGATGACTTGAGCTGCTCCAAGTTGAATGAGCCACCCTTGCCCGCTCCTGTTTGTGTTCTGTAACCTGTGCCTTGGTGTCCACCTTCCCAGCATATGTCTAGAACAGAGCCCCTTCAAGAAGTGGCCTGGTCACTGCCTCCAAGTAAAAAGAGGACTGGATGCAGACAGGCCTTGGGGGGCAGCTAAGGGGCAGCTTTGTGCACTCTCCCCAAATGCACAAATGCTGATAGGTGAAGAGGCTTGAAACAGAGCCTGCAGGTCCTCAGCACTCCCAGGGCCAGGCTGAACAGCTGTCTGAGTTACGCAATAGAAACAGCCAGTGCTTTGGCATCTGGGGTTGATGCTGATTACCAACACAAAATAGCTGGGCAGTAGAAAGTGTCAATCTGCCTCTCAGCGACACTGAAGGTTGTGGCGTTTCTCTGCAGTTTGGTGGGGTTTCATCTCATCCATTGCACAGGGCCACGGAGAGCAGCGCTACATTGCTTCAGCAAGGGGATCGCTGAGGGCAGGAGCCGTGCGGGGCAGTGATGCTGCTGTATGGTGAACAGGGACCTCAAATGCATCTTGAGGCACAGGGTTGGCCTGGGGTTCCCCTTTGCCAGAGCTCTGGCCAAGCACGGTGCTCTCAACCCTCTCCGCACATCGCACTTAAAGGATTGTTCAGCACTTGGCCCAAACAGAGCAGCCTCGGGGTAGCTCTAAAACACGCTCTGTAACAGCCCCACCGAGAAGCTGCTCTGCAGGCTGGAGCAGCTGTAATACCCCAGTGACGCACTGGGTGACTGCTGATCCTCAGGCATGCAGAAGGAGCGCATGCAGACCACTGCACCTGCCCTCCCCTACCTAGTTCCAGCTAGTTCCATTTTTCTGCTTCGTTGTCCTGCCACAGAGGGACAACAGCAACACGGAAGGCCAGGAAGGTGAGTCTTGCTCAATGTGACCATTCCTGCTCCTGGTGCCAGTTAGTGTCTCCCACTTACCAGAATGTGGTCAGGCACAGCATATTTTGCTATCTTGGAAGCCACTATGGTTTTGAGTTCTTCTTTGACACGGTCTATATGAGCTGTCTGCTCCTTTAGCACTATGAAAGCAAAGGCACCTGGAAGACAAAAGAGCAGAAGCCACACGCCTCATATTAGATCCTGGCTGGCGAGACCAGGGATGCTCATTCAAATGCCAAGGCAGGTTTCAGATCATTCCTACGTGCAATCTAGGGACTGCCAAGAAAACCACAGATCCTGTTTACAAGAGGGAGTCAGACTCCAGCGCTCAAATGATGGCCCAGCCTTGTCTTGGAATCTACAGACTAGACTGATCTCAGCAACAATGACAACTCAATGTAAATTACCAAAGTGTCACTGGGTCAAAAGATGGCCAACGCAAATCAGCTATTCCCGGTCTGTTCAAAGGACATGTCTGAGCACAATCCTTTTTAAGGAAGCTCTACCACATACGTTAATACTACGCGTGAAAACAGTTTAGGGGAGTAACACCTGCACCCAGCTTAGGAACATGCAGTTATTTTCATGGCTGTCTTGGCCTCCTGGGGCTGCAACACCAGTCAACCTAAGGATAACTGCCCTCCCATTCCACAGGCAACTCCTAACACAGAGCCCAGGTTAGAAATTAAGGAAAGTATATGTAGGTGTCATGTCAGGACACTACTTTTCACATACCTTCTCCTTTGATCTTGTGTGGATACCCAATCACAGCGGTCTCGGGGACCTCAGGGTGATCAGCCTTCACAAAAAGGGAAACAAAAATACACAGAGCATAACAACTGCTTCAAGCCCTGCAGAGTTTGTGCCAGTTGCTCTAGGAATAAAACACCTTGCCATAGCTCATCCTCCCCTTGGCAGATCTTGCTGAAAGCACAACAGGAAAGCTGGTGGCCACGGGCATGGCCACATCTCTGGGAGTAGCATTTACTCACTTGATGGCCCTGCTTTTAAAAATACGAATAAGTACTTTTACATACACTGCTAAGCACAGTGCACACCAAGCCAAATTTGCGCCAGCTGGAAACCTCCTTTCTCTTTGTCTGTGCTCTTGTGTGCGCATGGCTACGGTCCCAAGTGGTGACTGGCCACGGCCAAATCACAAGCAAAACCAGTCCTGCATTGCCACAGGGAACTGTTGCCAGCGGAGCAAAAGTGAAGCTGCTGCCAGCATCACAGTCCACATTTGACTGGTGTTTATAAGTGCCCAAAGCACACCAAAAGGCAGAAGGATCAGGCTGCTTCATCTTCCCAGGAAGGGTTGTTTTGCCGAATGCATTTTTTTATTATTATGCTACACAACAGTGAATTATTCTGTCACGTTTCAGAGTTTAATTTAACATTCTTCTGCAGTAAGAAGATAATTCGGGTGTACAGACCGGAAGAAATCACGTATCTGAATCCCACACTAAAGACTGGATTATGCTAGCTTCGATTTGATTAAAATATGAAAGAAAACATCACAGCGCAATCTAAGCATATAAATATATTTGTATATACACATACACAAGTATACACTTAATAGAATGGGAGAGGGACTGGATCCTGTATCTACAATCACAAACCCACACAGATTCAAAAGTTACTCACAGAGGAGAATGTAGGATCCTGTGTGCCAGCGAACACAGCTCAGGTTTATCAAATGCTACATTTAAGTGCCATTTGCAGGCACGGCACATAACATACAAATAAATATTCAGGTCAAGCTTTGAAGATACATGCTCTGAGGACTTTTTGTTTTCGATTCCCTGAGCTAATATTATTTTCTCTCAAAATGACAGGCTAGCTTTGCAGCTGCCATGAATCAAGGTTGCTTCATATTTAACACTGCTGAATTCTCAGGCATACTCAGCTAGCTTGGACAAGCAAGAACCACAGATTTGGGACGGAGAGCTTAGGTGTTAGCAGAAGGGAAGGAACAAACAGGAGAGACAATCCCTTATGGAGAGTCTGCCAGCATCTAAAATTGTACTGCAACAGTACAACGTCACTGAGAGGAAACACAGCTCTGACAGCTCGAGTGCAGGGACTGCCCATGGTGTGACACCTCTCTCACTTGCCTTTTCTTTGTCTCCTTAATGAGAGAGCTGTTTCCTTTTGCACATTTGGTATTCAATATGCACCAAGCCGTGTGTATGCAGGGACAGAGGTTTGAAGGCAAGAGACCCTGCACTTGTTTAAATTCATAAAACTTCTTTGAAAGGGCCACCCTGCCCCACAGATACACCCTGTCAAGGCACCTCTACCTGCTTGGAACTTACCATTGCATCTTCTATCTCTGCCGTCCCGAGCCTGTGTCCACTGATGTTAATGACATCATCCATGCGCCCCGTTATCTGGTAATAGCCTTTCTTGGTCCTGTAAGCACCATCCCCTGTGAAGTAGTAACCTACAGCAAAGACACGTGGGTGCTCAGCAGCGGGAAGCGTGCCAGCCTATTGCTCCGGGCTCCCATGCAGAACAGCCCATGCTCTACAATGGCGAGCAGGGTAGGTTGGATCAGGCAGCTCGCAGGGCTGCGGGACCTGCCACGCACCATTTCCCGCTTCCCTCTGCCATCCCCAACCTTCGTCTGCTCTGCCTGGGCTGTGCTGGCTCCTCGTAAGCACCTGAGCAGCACCAAGACAGCAGAGCTCAGATGGGTAAAATCACTGTAGGCAATCAGCAGTAACCAGTGGCCGACGTCCCTGTTGTAAAACCAAGTCCGGCAACCCAACACAGCGATGCTTTGTTGAATTTACAAAACCAAGGGGGGCTCTCTGATCTCCCTAGGCGTTAACACGCCTACAGCTGCACAGCCGCTGCGTGCTCAGGCCTAACACTAAGATAAAACCACTTCAAATGCCATTTGCCAGCACACTGTAGGCTATTGAGGTCTGCTGCTAGCTACACCTCAGCACTCTTGAAAAACTACAACTGTTCAGCTGAAAGGGAGCAGTTTTATTACATTTTGTACATGGGAACACTGTAGATTTTTTTAATCACTTACACTGGGATGGATGAAAAGCTGTTTTCCCTCCTGGCTAACAAAGATCCAGACCCCAGACAACAGTCCCTCTCCAGCGTATGAGCATGGCGGAAATACTGCTATCGGATTAGCTGAAACCTGCTCCCCATGATAAGCATGGTGTTTGGAGGGTGTAAGACATTTGACGGAAAGTGAAAAAGACCCAGTGGTTCCAGGAAACTCCAGCGTCACTGAGGACGCATCTGGTGACACAGATTGTGTTGGCTCTTCATCAAAGCCATGTCCTCATCTGAATTGTTCCTATGGCACTCCTAAGCAGCAGCAGGCAGCTAATGCTGTGAAATCTGAAGGTGGTTCTTGCCAGGACTCATTGTTGGCCGATTCATAGACTTTCAGTCATGCCTCCTGCCCTTCCAAATCAATTAAACAACTATCAACTAAATATCAGCAAGACTTCAGATGCAAACATGTAGTGAGTAATAAGGGACTATGAGCTCATTCAACTTCTACCAGTTTCCCATTCTTATTTTCCAACCCATTTTGTACAATTTGCAGGACTGTCTCTCTAATTCTTGTCTACCTTGTAGCTTTCAAATCCCCTTCAGTTGCTCCCCTGAGTGAAGACAGTAGTCTTGTCCAATCTCCTACAAAAAATGTTTCCCTGGCATTTCTAATTACTTGCCAGACACAACCCGACCATGTTTTAAAAAGGAAGGATGTAACACAGCCTGTGATAGCAGGGGTGAGATTCAGTGATGCAGGAGGTACTTTCCCATCCAATATGCCTATTTCCAAGTGAGACACAAATGGCCCCAAAGAAAAGGTATTTGGACTTTAAAATTTGGGCATTAAAGTTTTCTAAAAAATACGTTCTCTAAAAATACATTTTCTAAAACATACATTCCCTTTTGACAGCTAGAAAGGTCAATGCTAAGACCATTAGTGCGTGCCTGCAACACGTGACCCCAAGCAACCAAGATCTGGCTGGTAGAGAAATAACACAAAGTGCTGCCGGAAATATTCAGTGTGCTTATACTGCAGTGCAAACTACCTTCCCTTGGCACTTTCCTTACCTGGATAGGCTTTGAAATAGGCATCAACAAACCGCTGGTGATCTCCATAGATTGTTCTTGCCATGCCAGGCCACGGCTGGGCAATGCAGAGCGCACCGGACACGTCATTGCCCTCTATTACCTTTCCCTGCAGGTTCGAGCACAAGAAGGGATGATCGGGTGAACAAAACAGGAATAGTAAGGGCTTCTGTGTCACTGATCTGGCAAGAGTCACCCTGTTGTTGCTCACTGCAGACTGCCAGTGGAGGGCCACAGGTGGAGAAAATGAATCCACGCATGGAGCTACCACGCACTGTCTGTACCATGCCTTCCCCACCCCTCGAGGCCAGCAGCACAGCAGATTAAGACTAAAAGAAAAGCGAGTCCTGTGATTCTCCGGAGGGCAATACCAGCAATGATGACGGCACAGATGTGCCGAGCAGCCAGAGGATGCCTGGGATGGGGCTAGCAGGGAAATGCCTGGACCCCTGCCTTCCACTTTCACTTTTGTTAACTGCCACGTTCCCTTACCACACCGTATATGGAGGAGATTACATGCTTTACTGTTTAACAGAGCACTGGAGAGCAGATGGGGATCGCTCCGTGCAGCTTCACAGACCAGCACCGGTTTTCTCACAGACACGCACAGTTGCAGGGCCTCATGCCTTGCATTTCCCTTGGAATACTCCATCAGTACCGTTGGCTGCTCCAGCCTTGCCACGTCACTGGACGTTGCATCCAACTGTTCAGCTCCCTGGTTCCCAGGAGCTCTGTGACTTCTGACTTCTCTCATAAATGGAGGCAGCAGCTTTTAATCAGAAGCAGTGTAAGACCATAAAAGTGGTGCTGAAAATGCAAACACTCCTCTAGAGATTTGCAGACAGCTTGCAATGCCCAGCTGGCAATCTGTACGGACATTTGAGATATGCTCAGTATATAAATTGCTCATCTATTCTACCATTTTAATGGAGGAACAAACATCCTTCCGGATGCTGTTCCTCTGCCATCAGAAAGGTGATTAAGGCAGAAACACACACCAGCTTCTCTTTTGGGCACCCAGCACAGCCTCAACTCACATTCTCATCCATTAGCACGGGCACAATCCCAAAGAAAGGTCTCATAGCCATAGCCGGAACGATCTCAGCTTTCTCCTCTGAAGGCCGTGGGGCAATGCAGATGCCACCAGTTTCTGGAAGAATAATGAAAAACAAAATATGTGGGGTCTATCCAATGCTGGATGAAAGCAAGTGCCAGCTCTTCTTAGTCACAGAAGAGAATAGTGAAGCCACCTGGCAAGAAAAAGTGACTGGGAAGGAATTATGCAACACCAAGTAGCACAGCCATCTGAAAGCAGCGCAGACCTGATAAACCAAGAGCTCTTTGTGAATACAAGAAAGGCTTAAACATAGAAAAACATCTGGCAAGCCAGGATGACACCACCAAGTCCTGTTCTGTCTGCAGGGGACATTGCAGCAGGTAGAGAGCGGAGAGTTGCAGGCAGGTCGCCCCTTGGTGAGCTTGGACCGAGACTGACTCCTACTCCCTGTTTGCATGGTGCCTCCCTCATTCAGCGCTGGCTGCAAAAATCACTGCCCCTGTGTGCACCGGCGACAAACCACAGTGTGTGGCCAAGCAGCTGTCACGGGGGAAGAGCAGCTCACCATGCCCCAGAGCATCAGCATCGCTGACGTCCAGCTTAGCTCTTCAAAGGCTCAGAGGAGAGCAGTACCTGGTTCTACAGCGGATGGCCTGTGGACACTGCAGCAGCAGCACGATGGGGGCGTTCAACAGCCTTCCCACAGTCCCGTCCGTGGCAAATCAACCAGGCACAATGGAGACCCCATTGATTCAGCCCACACGCTCTGTTCCCTACATCTGGCCCTAAGTCAGCTCCCAGATAAACCCATTCCTCCAGCTACCAACCAGCAACGAATACAGGCAGCTCTAACGCACACTTGCAGGTCCTTCTCACGCTGACAGGGCTGCCTGGTGGTGGGGGCAGCACTCACCAGCCCCATTTCCTACCCCAGAAGTGATTTTACAGGGAAAGTGTAAGCATGTCAAGGGATTTATCTCCCAGTGCTGTTTTTACAGCTGTCTAAGGTTAGCATGAAAAGCACTTCAGGAGGCTGAATTACTGTTATTACAGAGTACGAGATTAATCCACCCCTTACAGGCAGGTTGAGCTTATCTTCTATTCAAAATTGAACCTTGTAATCATCCTTTTTCATTCCTGCTGGGGTGAACATTAAATCAGATTCCAACCTTAATCAGATCTTTTATATTCTAAACTAATTCAGAAACGCAAGTCAGAAACAAAAACAAAGGAGCATTAGACTTTTAAAAATGCAGCTCTATAAATAAAGGTATGTTCTGCCACTTGGAGAGTGCATTCCTCTACCAGCTTTGCTGAGGTGGTGAAAACTGAAACCAGGGGTTGGAAAGGCTGAATGTGACCCTGAATTTGCATCCAGCTACCCTGATGTACCTATGAGGGAGGGTCTCTGAGGAATCCTAAGCTTCAAACCTGCAGAAAATAGTTTCACGTGTGGCTTACACGTAAAATTATTTCACATTTCATTGACAGGCATCCATCCACTTCACACGTTTGTTTATTTTGAAAGGGTCATCTTGAATTTTTTCAGAAAAAGAAAAAAGCACCCCAGACACCTGCTGTTCTCTGTTTGCACAGATGAAATCGGGGAACCTGATTAAACTGATGGTTGCTCTTTCTAAGTCAGTACTCATTCTGAAAACAGCACTGCAAGCTGTATTTCAACATGGGTTTTGCCACATCCTACACATCCTGCAGCCAGCTGCCCTTAAGGCAGTAAAGTCACATTCCAGAGGGAGCTGCATGGTGGCAAGGGTGCTTCAAAAATTATTTGTGTGATGAAGACCTATTTTAAACTGGTTTAAAAGTACCAATTTTAGCCACTAACTGTGCTTCCACATTACCTGTGCCCACGCTGTCACCGTACTGCATATCCACCCAGACTTTAAGCAAGGACAGCAGAGTCTGAGCAGGGAGGGTGATGCACCAAAACAGGCTCCCCTCTGTCATGGGCAAACCACCCCTGGCAGCAGGGCAGAGCGGAGCAGGTACTCTCTGCCACCATTGTCTTCATCACCACAGATAGATTGGACTGACTGCTTTGGGGGGAATCCATCTCAGAAACACCAGCCCAGTCTAAATTGCTGTAAGATGATGCCAACAACAAAAGCTTCCAGGGCCTATTCAGAAATGTCTTTCAAAACCAGCTTTTGCTCCCAGCTGCATACAACAGCTGTACTTTTTTTATAAAACCAACCACAAAAGTAAAACTACCTAGTGTCTCTTCTGCACTGTGAAGAACTACAACTGAAACTCAAACACAGCTTTGATTCTATTACTGTCAATCACAGCACAGCACTGCCTAATATTTTAGCAGTAAGACCCATAGGAATTTTCCATCTCTCTCATCTGCACATACCACACTACTTAAATTGCTTCTTGTAATTGCTATCTCACTCATTTGCTCATCCAAAGATCTTCAAGTGGATTCTTAAATCACCATTTGCTGATTTTTATGCCTACCAAGCTTTATTAGCTGGCAACATGTTGCTGCTTCAGAGAGCAACACACCACAGAGGACACTGCATACAACAATACAATTAAGAAGCTACATTGAAATTGTCTACAAGAGGTGACACTGCAGGATCACAACCAGCATCCATCAAAATCTTTCTATGATCTCTTTCCACGCTCCTTTTACATTCAAATGGCATATATAACGTTTCCAAGATTCATTTGGCTTCCTCTTTATTGGAAGCATCGTCTGTGGAGAAAGATAGATTCTACTTTCTAACAAAAACAATTTCATGAATATTTGTGATTATATTATGCTTCCAGGAGCTGATAACTGTTTACCTGCAAAACAATGCCTGGTTCAAGGTAAAATCAAGCACTCTGCACTAACAGACTGTCCAGCAAATGTTCTTTAACCTCTCACCCGACAGTTGCTGCTCCAAAACCCCAGGAGAAAGACAGTTTAATATAAGATCTAACCCTGTACTTTGGAGGAAATAGGAGACACTGCATGCACCAGTTAATTGAAGACAAACAAACAGGAAAATGTTAAGGCAAAAAAAGATTCTTCTCAACTCTGTCACTGTACAGTAATCAACTGCTTCTCCATGGTGTTTTATTTCAGAGCAGTGAAGAGGAAAGCATACAGCACCTAGCCAGTCAGCTTTCCTTCTGCTCAGCACGTGAGAACCCAGATGGTTTAAGAGATCAGTAACTGAAGTAGACAGTAGTTAACTTGCTGCTCTGAATTCTGAGGTTGTTTTATTTCAAATCTGAAAATAAAAAGAGTCTGCAAGTCTGGTCTGGATTAAATGGAACTTGGTTGTGTGCCAGAAGCTAATTCATCCCATTGAGACGGGCCACAGGGATCCTGAAGAGAGAGCCTGCTAGCAGGAATAAGGATGAAATCAGGAGCAGCTTGACTGGAAAGGGAATTAATATTCTGCCCAATGGCAGCTAGAAATTTAAGTGTAGGGTTGGGGTTTTTTTCAGCAGAGGCAGAATGCCAGCAGTGCTGCATCCTTTAAGTCCATGGCTCCAGGGCAAACTGTGGTTCACGACTTGGAAAGGACATATCGCGAGACACCTTTAGCAACTTTTGAATGTTGGTTTCCAGAAGACAGGACCAGGTGCTGAGGAAGGAGCCGGGAAGGAGCTGCAGGACTCCTTCAAGCACAGGGCCCCTCCAGGCAGCACAGCCCCAGTCGGAATGAAGCGCTGCGGCCTCTCTCTGCCGCCGGCCAGGGACCGTCTCTGCACCAACTGGACAGGGATCTATAAGAGCCAGGATGACCAGAGTGACAACTTTATCTTTAAACATCTATACCCAGCAGGTTACAAACGGAAAACAAGCCTTAACTGATGCACGCAGCTGGGCCAAGCGTGTTGCTAAAACAGAAGCGCACTCCTTTTTTGAGGCACCAAAGGTCCAGGGCCAAAGCAACTACAGCATACTACTTGTGGGAGAAGCTGCTCCCAGGCAGCCCTGCTGGGTGACAGCCACTGTCCCCTACCCACCTGATGCAGAGCCAGCAAGCCTCCGCTCACTCCTTTCCGATCCCACACTAGGTCCCTTTGACTACACTGCTTACTCTTCCGTCCTCCTCTGACTGTTCCCAGGAAGGGAAACAAAGCACACCTAAGTACAGATTGTGGCTATATGGTGCTATAAATGCCTTTTCATGATAAGACCATATCAAGGTCAGTACAGCTGGATAAATAATTGAAAATGAGGTTTCCAATTCAAGCTGCCTACTCCCAGCTTTGCCCAGAAATTCAATCTCTGCCTCCTGTTTCTAGAACCAATTGAGATTTTCCAGCATTCAAAACATCAAAGAACATTTAGAGGGGAAAAGAAAAAAAAAAAACCAACATTGCTATTGCTTTTATATACTGTTACATTCTTATTATGTGCTGAAGCTCCCCAGTGACTTTCAAAAGCTGATCAAAATGTCAGGAGGTTTTGAGGGGTTTGTTGTTTTTTTTTTTGAAAGACTCGTTGCATCCCATTGAAATGTATTAATCCTCCTCTACCCACCAGCAACCTGCCAACAGGTCAGGGCTCCCCACGCTCCCCGAGGACGCCTTTTACCTGTCTGCCACCATGTGTCCACAAGGGTGCAGCGCCCTTCTCCCACCACGTGGTAGAACCACTGCCAAGCTTCGTTGTTGATGGGTTCTCCCACTAGACCGAAACAAGAAAGGAAGCAGACTCAGGGGGTTGGCAGGCACTCCGTTCTCCCTCTTGGGGCACAAGACGCTGGATGCACGATGGTTAAGCAGAAGGCTTACAGCAATTTTGCTGGGATGTGCAAAAGACTGCGATGCGCTCACAGAACCGAGGACGGACTTTTTCCCCAAAGAACAAAAGGCAAGCAATAAGTATCACTGAAAGTAACTAATCAATGCAGGTCATGCATAAGGTACCTCTAGAATCTTAAATAATGCAGCAAAATGCAGCTTAGGTCACCTATGCCAGTAAAATTCAAAGTGATGTCATTTACCACAGGATAAATCTTTTTAACAAAGAATGTGATCCTTCAAAATAAGCTAGGAAACAAGCAATCACACTAAGGTTCAATGGCCCCAACTTCAGTTTGCTTCTGCTGAGAAAATATCTGAAAAGCCAGACGGGGAGCCTGCTTTATCACCTATTTTTAACCACATCCCATCTGGTCAGCCGAGCTCCCCTAGTACCTTCATTTCACCAACTAGAACCCCCTGTCTTTTTCAGAAGAAGATCTCATGCCCCTTACCTGACCCCAAGGTCTTCAAGGAAGATCTGTCATATTTCTTCACCCACTCTTCTCCATAATTCAGCAGCAAGCGTATAGCCGTAGGTGCTCCATAAAACTGATTAATTTTCAACCTTTGTACCACTTCCCAGTAACGACCTGCAAGATCACAAACGGGCTTTTTATCTGTCTAGCACTGACGCACCGCCGCAAATGCTCAGCAGGAAGGTTAACAGCCACAGCTAAAGCTGTGACTACTGTGAGTATAGAGCAAAACCAATGGCAACTTTATTTTTTCCCCCATCCTGGATGCACAGACGTTCCTGAATGTCGTAGACACATGTTCCAAAGAAACAGAGCTTACCTCCCCTGAGCGGGCAGATCACACCGGACAGGTTTCTAAATCTCCTCTGCCACACTGCCATGTCTAGCCAAATCTTTGCCCACCTCTTCCTCACCTGGGTCAGGGTACACTGGAGTGCTTTCGAACAGGACAGAGGTGGCTCCATTGCAGAGTGGTCCATACACAACATAGCTATGTCCCGTGATCCAGCCAATGTCAGCCACACAGCCAAAAACATCGCCTTGCTGGTAGTCAAATACATACTGCAAAGATAAATGTAAGGCCAGCTGACTTTCTGTTGGCAAGCTCAGAGCTTCAAGGTAAGGAGCTGGACCAGACATCCAAGTGGGAGCAAGAGAGCGCACAGGGCGAGCAGAGCCAGGCACGCGGGACACACCAGTACAAAGGCCAACTCAAGGTGAGGAAGCAAGTCAGAGGGACCAGTACCAGGGCTCCCAGGCTCCCGACTGCTTTTGCAAACATGCAGGGAGCGTGGCTGTACCAGGAGCTGCTCAGATTGGAGCAACAAAGCTATAACCAAAGCTCAGAGCCCTGGATACCTCAGGTTGCCTATCCCAGGCAGTCCACGTGGGAGAGCTGACCCTGAACTGCAGGGAGGCTGCAGGCCTCGGAGGCTCAGATCCCTCACCAGTATCAACGGGTTTCCACGAGAAAGCAGGAGAAACTGACACGCGCCCATGAAACATTTTCTGAAAAATGTTCTTAGCCGCTCGGCGTCTCTATCAGCGTATCACTTTCCAGATGCTCCCCCTCTCCCTGCTCATCAAATTCAAGATAAATATCTTGGAGAACTCGTTATCTTGTCTTGGTTATGGAAAATGCTTCCCACTGTAAATCTAACTCCTCTACCACATGGTGAAGAGGTCCTGACTCATAAGGCAGAGTCAGTTTTATGTTTTAAGTGAAAGAAAGTGGATCAGAACTAAAAGAAAACCGCATGAGTATGTGACGAGAGTGTCACACATGAGTGTGCAAAGACCACAGAGGCCACACAGGTCAGCTGATCCCTCTACCTGGGAGAGCTAATTGTCCCCCTTACCTTTGCAAGTGTTTTTCCCCGTCAGGCTCTGAAGTACCACTAAAAGGACCGCAGCTGCACACAGTCCCTCCCTGCATGTCTGCACCAGGGTGCAGGATCTACCTTCTGGACTAAGAAAGAAAGAGATGCCTTGGCGATTACGCTGACACTTAGAAAAGCTGACATAACAGCTACCCTTCATGCAGAGAAATTTGACACTCGCACATTCAAATCTTCTAAAAATTCAACCCTGTCAGCCTAAAGAAAGAAAACCTCTGCCTGAATTGTGTGTGATTACAAACAGGGTGATACCACTGAAGCCAGATTGAGATCTTTCACTGCAATCTTCTCCACATTTCACTGTTACCTTTTCATATGCACAGCTGAGACAAGAAGCTTCAAGAAGCAGTGCCTTGACTTTTTTTTTCCACAAGGAAGGATGTTATAACATTTAGCCTAGATCGCACAGAAAAGCAGCACAAAGGTGCAAGCACAGAGCAGGAACGTAGTTTTCGATCTTCAGGCAACCAGTGCTATGCAAAGAGGTTGTTTTAAGAATCCAGATCCTCTGAAACAAAAACGGCCCGCGTTCCACTGCAAAATACTGCAGTAATATTCACATTACCAATGCCAGTAAGACACTTACCAGAATCAGCTCTGCTGCATCACTTTAATGTCCACAAATTTTGGCCTGCAACACTAGCACATTTTAAATGCAAAAGTAGCAGCACCGCAGTTTCCCTCCTTTCATAACTCTAGGCTCTGGTTTGCATAGTATTGTGTTCCCCAGGAACAAATCCTGAAGATTAATTACACGTTCTCAGACGTTTTTCAGTTTGTTTACACCCAGTAAGCCAATTGGGCAGCAAACACAAAATACAGCAACCACCACCAGTCCAACTCCTTCTCGTTAGTACCGCAGGAACGTAAGTGAACCTCTTCCAGAGGACGCAGCTGAGTTACCTTGTGCGTGACAGCAGCGTACAGCAGGTACCCAGCCTGGGTGTGAACGATTCCTTTGGGTTTCCCAGTGCTGCCCGAGGTATACAGCATGAAAAGCATATCTTCGCTGTTCATGCTTTCTGGAGCGCATACAGAAGCTGCCTTGGCCATCTCCTAAGGAAAAAAAAAAAATGGGGTAATGAAAGAAAGACTGGTTGGCTATACGGAGCCAACCAACACGCCGTTGGTAAGCATGTCAGCAGTGTCCAGAGACCAGAACCACCGTTGCTGTTGCCCCCTCAGAAGCATCCACGGATGTATCATAGGTTTTATGTGCTTACCTAGTGGGGAGGCTCCTGTGGACGCACAGCACCTAGCCTCTCTGCTAGGCACAGAAGTCAAGGGGAACTGGCCAGGTAAAACTAACACTTCAAGAAAAAAAAGGTAGGTCACAGCTTACATTTCAAGCCTTTGCAAGCTGCTGGTAGAAAACCAAAGTGTGACTGCAAACATGATCCACGCTTGACAGCAGCAGTTGACTGGACACCGGTTAGGACCCTCCTTTTCCTTTTAAAACTGCAGTGCTACAGTTCAGCTGTGCGTTCATCTCCCTTCCTTGGCCCCAGCAGTGGATGACTGTCTTGTCCATTTGATCCTCAAATTCTAATTGCTTCTACCCATGAGAAGGAGAGTACTTTACTCTCCCGCCTCTGTCACTCTCCTCATACTCCATTGTTTGGCCAGGTGGGCGAGATCCTCTCCTCACCCCTACGGTCAGAACCACGGGAATGAAGGACGCAATGCCCTACTAGGTCAGAGCAAATTTTTTGCCCCAGCTTGTGTGCCCAGTCCGGCAGAGGAAGGGGAAATAACGTGCTTTGAAAGAGATGCTTGTGGCCACTGCACCTTGTAGCAGCAGAGGGCTTGTCTGCCCAGACTGTAGATTTTTCAGGAAGAGGTTGAACGTTTTTCTTATGCGTGTACAAACTTAATTACACGCAGTAATCACTGTGTGTTCCAGATGCTCAACATATGGCTGTAAAAAAAGCACAGCTGGCTTGCTTCTCTCAAGCTCTGTACTGTCCTAGATGAATTATGATTCCTGCAAGGGTTATTAGGCAGCTCTTTGAAGGGATTTCTAGGTACCACCTTTTTACAAGTATACACTGTAAACATGCTATATTTACAAGTGAATACTACCAACAGCAGGTCCAATTGTTTATAAGTGTCTGACAAACAAAACTTAGTAAAATATGAATAGTTGATAGGGTCAGATGTAATACAGCACTCCTGCTCATCTCAGGTACTTACTGTGACATTCTAGCACTGCCAGTTCAGGCTGACTTGCCAGTTTTTGAAACTAAGAAGGAGTTCTCATATGCTCCATTACAACATGAGCTTAAATTTTGCAGTAAGCCATTGCACAAGAGCTGGAAAGCACAACTGCTGTAAAGATCAGTAACGACAGTTAACAGCATTAATGGTTTAATTCTTGTTGTTTCAGACCTTACAACTGACAATGGCCTGAGCTCAGCTCTTGCATCACCAAAGTGCCTCAGGCTGTTTGCAGACTATGGAAAATCATCAGAATATGCTTTCTGGAGTAAGAAGGAGTAAGACGATTTCCATATAAAACCTGCCTTCTCTGTTTAACTTAGCCCAGTAGTTGCTCCTATCTCATGTGACCAGCACAGGGACTCCTGAGTAATGATCTTGGCTGCAGACCGGTGATTTCCAGGCATTATTGCGACGAGTACTTTCTGTTTACTGCTGCCAGCAAACTGATAAAACTACTTCTGCATTAGGCTGCAGTCCCATGTGTACCAGCTAAAAACGTTAAAACAATTGCTGTTTTCCTCCCCTGGAAGCACAGGTTCTAAATATTCCCAAGCCATCATTGTCCTTCCATCATGGGGTAACCATGACACTGTTCATAAGTCTCCCCGGGAACTTGATTATTTCTGCACTGCCTCTCAACAGTGTCCAGTCTGAAAGCGCATATGACAAACCAGAACGGAGCGTCTGAACACCGTGTAACAGCAGCAGCAACGGCATCAGTGCACTCTGGGTCTCAGGAAACACTCATTCCTTAAATCTCAGCACTGTTTGCAAGACTACTAAAATGGAGCAGCATACCCCCTGCCCATGCTGAGGTGAATCAGACAGACTGAGCTGCTTCAACTCCCAATCCCAGCAGACTCTAAGTACAGGCAATCCATTTGAGGATGAAGATCCAGCTGCCATAAGGGGCACCTCCTTTTAATCTGCAGAAGTCAGGCCCAAAAGGCACAGATGGAAGGAAAGCTGATCTAGCCAACACTAATGACCTATAAGGAGTTATCCAGAGTGCCAGCGGGTGTCTGCAGAGCTAGGTGACTGCAGGGACATACAGATACCATCACTGCAACACAGCTGTACCCACTAGCCCACTGGGGTACCGTGGCAGCACGGGAAGAGCAGCACAGGCTGAAAACCTGCTCCAGAAGGAGCGTGAAGGCCAGTCGTTGCTGGCAGGTCTGGTGCGGCTACACTAGGGTGCCAAGCTGCAGCGCAGCGGCTGCTTCATAGCCTTTTAGCCCAGCTCATGTGTGCGAGGAAAGCATGGGGACTGCCTGATCTGCCTTGGCTGCTGACTCCCAGTGTAGCCCACAGCACATCAAAGACCAAAGCCAAACATCAGAGTGCGCGTGATCTACACTTTCAGCAAAACTCTCACACCTATGTCCTGCACAGCCCTGCATCGGGTCTCTCAGAGAGGTCTCCGTTAGCTGGGCCCTACATTTACTAGCGCAGCATATTTCTCTGCCCCAGCACAGTAAACATCACATACTTCAAGAAACATCAGGGGAGACAGGCAAGCTTTAACAATGCCAACATACCTCCTCAAGGGGGATATCACGGTCACCCATCTGGACTTTGTTATCTGTCCTCTGAGCCACAAAGACGTATTTGATGCTTGGACAGTTCTTCACAGCTTCATCCACAGTTGTCTTGAGCTCTATGATTCGGCCTCCCCTGACTCCCTGGTTGTAAGTGATAACTGCTTTGCATCCAGCTAAAAAGATAAAAAAAACAATAGCAGACATACCAGCCTGTTTTTCAGGCTAATGTGTGCACCCTGCTTTCATTACTTTTGGGGATGATATATGGTACGACATGTGTGACAAATACACAGAACTATCAGTCAAAACCAGTCAGCATCACTGATGAAAATACCTGAGACCCACAGAGATTAGGGGTAGCAGGAACCTCCATAGGTTATCTAGTCCACCTCCTCCACTCCAAGGCAGGGTCCCGCTCCAGCTAAACCATTACTGACAGCTGTCAGTCCAAACACTCCAGTGGTAGCTATTCCACCCCTTCCCACCAGTCCACTCCAACGCCTACCATGAACATGAGAAAGTCTTTCCCAATGTCTAGCCTATGCACCACTCGCTGCAATTTAAATGCCTCAATCCCTGCCCAGCAAAGCCGACACGCAGAACAGTTTCTTCCCAGTTACCTGTTACAGTGAATACTGCAGCTCTAGACTAACGGCTCACACACTGAAACCAGTGCAAGACTTCCTACGACCTTAGTGAACAAGCACCTTCTTTACCCTTTCTCATCCTCTCTCCCGGACCGCGTGTAACTGTCCGTCGCAAACCGAAGTGAACAGCACCAAACTCAGCAGCCTCTCGGAGGCGTTACCCTGCTCTGAGGTACCTGCAGCCTTCTGAAACTCACCCGTACCTTGAGGGGAAACCTCCTGGAAGCCACAGCAGAGCCACAGCCTGGCAGAGCACTTCAAACTGTACCACACTACGTCAATTACAGAGCTGTGGCTGCAGAGAAATGGCTCGTTAGCCCATCGCCTCCACACAAGTGGCCAAAAGTGAGGGATAACTAAAACATGTACTTGCTCCCTATAGATTAACTCTACTAAAACAGGAAAAAAGCATGAAAATTGCTGTAAGACTCATTCCCTCACGCTAGCCATAAAGAAACTGAGGTGACTGCTAGGACATGAACCACTTGCTATTTTGTTCTTCCGTTGGTGTTTTTAGCATTACTTTTTACCTAATCACACTGTAAGTGGTTTGGGCTAAGGACTTCTCTGTTGGTACAACGGCTAACAGAGTGGGGGCAGGCTGCCAACACTTCCAGCGCTATACATAAATCACAGTATCACCATCGAGACTGCAGAATTAGCACTGTGCAGGAGTATCAAAGAAACGCTGCGATTATACTGCGAAAGAACAAATCAGGCCCCATGCCTAAGCTCTGGTTTTCCCTCCAGCTTCGCTGCTGTCTGGCAGTAACCCAGCACCAACTGAATGTTAAGCAGTTTATAAAGTATTTTAAGGCCAGAGGATACTGCATCTGCCACTAAGGAAAAGGCTCTTCACAGTACATTGCAAAGGAGAGTGAATTATCCTGCCAGCCGAGAACAAACCTTTTCTCTTTCTGCCAAGAAAACACAGAACCGGGATATGTCTTGGAGGGCCGTCCAAAGGGGTTTGTTCCCCAGTCTGCATCTACTTACAGTCCATGATTCTCCCAGCTAAGGATTCCGCGCTGAATCCAGCGAAGACCACAGTGTGTACGGCCCCAATCCTGGCGCAAGCCAGCATGGCTGCCACAGACAAGGGAGACACGGACATATAGATGGCCACCTTGTCCCCTTTCTGTATCCCATATTTCTTCAGGGTGTTGGCAAGACGGCAAGTCAGATCCAGAAGTTCCCTGCGGCACAGAAGCAACATTGTCATGCGACAGCACAGCCCGTTTTACGCGGGGGAGCAAAAAAAAGGATGAACTTGGACGGAGCAAGGCATCGCGATCGCCCTGTGGACCTTCTCATCTCAGCAGTATAGGGCACACCAGCTTTTGCATCTTAAAGAAGGGTGGCCTGGGGTGTGGTGAGAGCCAGACTGCTCCTGCCATTGGGGAGAGAAGGAAAGGGGGATGGAGAACCACACTTGCTGCAGAAGGACGAGCCAGTGAGAGCCGCAGGCACTGCTCCGGCGTGGGTCAAGCAGACAGCAACCCAGCGGCTGTCCTGCTGCTGCCACAAGTCGGTGCCTGGTTTAGCCATCCTTGATGCCTTTTTTACCTACGAGGCTCAGACAGAAGCTACTGGGAACACGCGTGGGATAAAGACAAGATGAAATGGTAGCCGTTGTCCAAAGCCTCCCAGCACTCTTTATGTTGGGGAACTGCTGGAAGTGCTTCACAACTACAAGCTTCTCTTTAAACTGCAAGGGTAAACAATGCATTTGCATGCATAACGAAGAAAAGGAGAAGTCCCCAGACACTTGTGTGAGTGGCAGATTTTACAAGACTCTCATCAAAGCCAGATGACCCGCAGCCTGGATTCCTTCACTGTCACTTCACCCTGCCATGCCACAGAGCGCAACGGCCTCGCAGAACAGAGATACTGCTCCGAGTAAAACTGCAGCCACTCTTGCACAGAGAAACTCGGGAACACCGAGAACAGGAACAAAGGCTCTTTTCACAGGGCCTGCCACTGCGACATGCTGACTTAATAGCAGAAATGTTCCCCAAAGGAATGAAAAAAAGCAGTTTCGTGGGCAAGGGCTTGCATGTACACTTTTTCCGATGCCTGCACGGGGGATAACATGATTGCAGGCATGCCTGGGACCAGGATGCTGCCATGAACCGAACAGCTCTGCATGTCCGCAGCGGAAGGGCTTTGAGAAGAAGACAGATCACTGTGCCAGCTGAGGAGTGGTCTCATGCCAAGGAAGGAGGTGACCATCACGCGGGGCAGCAGAGCATCCCTTACTGGTGCCAATCATCAGCTCAGAGGAGAAGACTCGCAGAGTCCGCCAGGAATAAAAATTGTCCTCTGGATTCAGGAACTCGCTGAGTACTGAGGCCCAGAGGAGAGGGAGATCTTCTACTCCCTAGCATGCTCATCTTCACCTGTCACATGTGAACCCTTAGGGGCCTGTAAGCAATGTCACCAGGGTCTCCAAAAACTGTTAACAAACAAATGAATTTCGGGGGCCTGCATTCCATAATAAGCTGTAAAGCATGAATCTACCAATGTATCCGTATCTCCCAGAACTGGCCATAGCTGTGAAAAAACAAACAAACAAACAAAAGCAGTTTTCAACCAGTGGCTAAGCTGCAAATAAAATGAAATGTTTCTGGTCCATCAAAAATTGTTTAGTTTCTTTTTTTAAACCAACGCAAGTTGAAAACAGGCAAAGCCCAAGTGCTCCACTTTGGAAATGTCATAACAAAACCATGGGCTGAGAATAACTTGGCATCTTACCTCTTTAGGATAAAACTCCATCT
This sequence comes from Ibidorhyncha struthersii, assembly GCA_013398815.1. Lineage (NCBI taxonomy): Eukaryota > Metazoa > Chordata > Aves > Charadriiformes > Charadriidae > Ibidorhyncha > Ibidorhyncha struthersii. The sequence continues at coordinate 205,087 of VZSZ01000926.1, read as the reverse complement.
GCACCGTGAGGGCAGTGAAGCGACACAGCCATAGAGAAAGTACGAAGACAGATACAGTGATGGCTGGAGGGACACCACTTCCCTGCCATCTTTTGGAAGGTAAGAAAACGAGCCTCAAATCCCAGCCACAGCACTTTGTGTTATTTATTTTAAGACTATGCCTGTAGCATCAAGTGAATAGACCACTCCTGAAGCCAAAGAACTCAGAAAGCTGGCCAGATGCTCCATGGCAGTAGCTGGCAACAGCTGCCACCACAGAAAGACCACAACCCTGCAGAAAGCAGATACGCAGTGGCTTTATCCTGGACTGAATTTCCTCCTAATCCCTTACAGCTAGGGATCAGCCTAAACTCTGAAGCACAACATTCAATACCTATTCCCAAGCGCTTCATGACCACGCACGTTCCTGCTATCAGCGTAAGTGTGCAATCTGTTGGATGTATGATTTTGCTTACTTTCACGAAGTTCATGAACCGAGCGACTCTGTGCAATAATGGATTCCCACCCAATGTTTGTTTTTGTGCCTTGTCCAAAAAGGTCACATTCTCTGGTCCAGAATTCATCCCATGCTGCATTAGAGAAAAATCTCAATGTGGATAAATATTAAAGAGCCAAAACAAAACTGAGCTGCTCAACTGCAGAGCACAGGAAGTGAAACAAGCCCCAGACGGGCAGTTGTGAGAAAGCAAAATGAAAAACACTTATCTGCGATGTGCAATACCCAAATGCTTTCAGAGCTGCAGCCTTTTTCTCCTGAACAGAAATGCCAGAAGAGCTCTGGCTGGCGAGGGTGTCCCTTCTGAGCAACTCCGTGGTTCCCTCGCTTCTTCAGGACTCGGTGACTGTGATGGCAGAAGCTCTCATTGGTTTTGGTTTTTTTACGATTAACCCCAATTTAACATTTGCTTAATGAGAGCGTGTGAGCAAGCTGATAGACAGTCAGGGCCAAGTCTTTACCTTTGGATCTATTAGCTTTGCTTTCTGCTTTGTGCTCTGCAAGGGCGAGATAGGAAGGCCTTGGAGATCCCTTGGGGGTGCGGCACAGGGGGGAACGGACACAAAGGCAAAGAGAAGGTGAAGCCAAGAACTCCAACAAAGAAATCCACAAATCCCTGAGCATCAGGTGTGTCTTCTGGCTCCTGTAGCAGCAACTCGGGCTTCCCCTCCAGTTCGAGGAAGGGAGTTATCAGGAAAGCTGTGTTGGGAATCCTCCCCTTGACTGCCTCACTCCTTCACACATGTTTTGCTATCTAACAGGGAGGCAATTAGTACACGCCAGCAGGTTACACATTTCCAGTACTTAACCTAGGCACGTCTCAGGGTGGAACGAGCACCCTGCAGGGTCGCTGCCCCGCAGAACTGGCTGGGACAGACCTAAGCGAAATGAGCAGGAGGAAACCATGGTCGTTACCCTCCCCATCTGCTACTGCTGCCAAGCTTGGCATCGCAGCCTCCCTCCATCACACGTGGCTGGAAGAGCCAAAATCAATTCTGGCCTCAAGCCTATCACCACCCCACCCTTGGCACAGGGGCAATGCCATCCAACGCCGGTGGATCTGCCTCCCGTCCACACCCAGGAGGTGTGTTGGTAGCAAGGCACATCTACTGAAAACATACATCAGACAATGAACAAAGCTAGATGCTGTCACCCTGGAGCCGACGAGACAGTGCAAAAGAAGGCATCTTCACTTAGCTTCTGCCTGCACTGAAACATGGGGTACAAAGGAAGGGTAGTGGAAGCAGAGGCTTGGAGGGAAAACATCTACCCTGGAAGGGCTCAGCTGTTGCCAGTGAAGGGCGAGGGTGGCCAGAGGATCAGAGCAGATGTGCACTGCTTCTGCAAACCACGTGGAGAGAAAGAAAGGCAAAACCCCCAGGTGATGCTCACGGCGATGCCGCCTCCCTGCACTCCAAAGGATTTCCGTGCAGCCTCCCAAGCAGTCGGTGCAGAGCAGGACACTACGCTCAGCAGAGCCAGGCAAGGCAACCACCGGAGACAGACGCAGTTGCAAGGCACACAGAGGGTCCCAGGACACCCAGTTCCCTGCCAGTAAACCGGGCAGACAACAGGAGGATCCCCAGCAGAGCTGCTGCAGGAGAAGGAAACGTGCCTCACCATGTGAAAGCGCCCAGTCCCTCCTGACAGAGGCAGCCCAGAAACTGCAAAGTCAGTTCATGGCGCAACAGTCTGCAAAAGTAGCTCGTTAAGAGCTGAGGGCAAATGAGAGAGCAAATCGGGCAGCAAGACACCACTCCAGTGGGTGGAGCTGAGAAATGGGGAAGCAGCAACCCACTGGACCCAGGCGGCGCGGCCATTTGCGCAGGAGAAAGAACAGTATCTACGGTATGTCCTTTTAAAACAAAGCGAGCCAGGGGAGATGGTAGGCGCGTTAATGAACGTGGGCAGGGAAGGTGAAAAATTGTAACACACGGAGGAGATTCTGGACACGCTTTCAGAAAACGTTATCTTTCAACTGAAAACGCAGACAGGTCCGACCCATTCGTTGCACTGCAGGTGTGAGGGTAGATAGCTGCTGAACGTGGATTTCCTGTGAAGTTACCCATCCCAACTCTGCACCTCCAAAATAAGAGGGAAGCACCATCTTACCCAAATGACACGCCAGCTCACAGCGCGGGTGACACACTGACAGCCTTTAAATGCCAGGCACAAGAGCTCTGCGCAGAGAGCTGGCTCTCCCCCCGTGCCAGCAGGTATCGTGAGCAGGGAGAGGGCTGGGTTGCACATAAATCCCCCCCTCCACATCTGTAACAACCGCCCTGTCACGGAGCTGCTTTTGGGTTTGCTCTCCTGACCCACTGCCCACCGATTTCCATCAGCTTTGGAGCAAGCCCTTCACGTAGCTGTTTCACGTCACGACCTGCTGGAAAACCGTCTCCTTTCAGAGACAGAGCAGTCTGCTCCTTTTGTGTCCCTGCAGCCCTGTAATGTGGTACTGCCGCAGCGAGCAACGTGTCACAGGCTTTGCAGTGAGTTTGCAAGGTCTCGGGAATGCAGCCTGCGATGCTCGCTGTGCCTGAGCTCTTCTTGAACTATCTGAAGATTTGTTTCGCCTGGTTTAGCTGCAACACAATTCTTCTAATTGACCAGGTAACTACGGCTAATCTATTTTTTATGCTTCTTTATGTTATTTATGCTACCGTCACAGGTTTACAACCCGAGCATAATGAGGTAGTATAAAAAAAATACAGGCTTGGTATGACTAGAAGCCTTGAGAAGTGGAGGCACAGGACGTGGTGCAATGGAGAACAGGCGTGGGACAACAAGTGATGGAGCACAGGCTGGCACTGGTGGCCCCACGCTGTGAATGACAAGTAAAAGAAATGTGGACCTGCTGCTGGACCAAAGTGGTAACCAACAGGACCTCTTTCTTTTTCTGTAAGAATTACATCTTGACTAATAAGATTAGAATGTTAAGGGCTCAGTTATACTAAGAATAAACTCTTGGCTCTTTCTATGTAAGATGTGCTTCCTTTTTGCCCATAAACAAGACTTTGAACATTAACACTGTTCTCTGCTAGCGACTCATCACCCTTTATGCAGGCATCTCCTCAGCTATCACAGCATCACTTCCAAGCACAAGACCCTCAGCAGAGCCAGCAGATCACTGCTCAGGCCACTACTTCTGTTTAATCTAACAGACTCAGCACTTCTCTCCTTATCTTGACATCATCTCTGTTCAGAAACTACCTGACCATATTTCTCCCAGATATAGTGGTGCATGTGTTTCCAAAGCCCATCGCTCAACGTCTGGAACGACGACTCTGGTAAAACCCATCAACGGCACATGGTATTTCTCTGACGCATTTGAGGGATGCCTGGCAGAAACATTTTCCCCCAGAAGTCTGATGTTATCTTTCACCACAGCAAGACAGCCTGCAGCTTTCTAAACAAAGGCAGGCAGTTCTTTTTACATCCAAAAAAATAGCATCAAGACCTGCTCTGGGAAGCAGCCTCTTACAAAGCATTTCTAGACATTTTCCTAATATATTCAATGCCATATATGGGTTTTGACAGTGCCTGTTTAGGAGTTTCAGCACCGGCCATGTTCTCTGCTGTCTCAGCACCACAGCTGGGTTGAGTATTTCTGGCAGCGACCAGTTTATTGCCTGGAACCATAGTCTGGATCAGGCTGAAACTATTTGAAAATTCAGGTCAAATGCCCCAAACAGGTTAGTTGAAACAAAAAACCCTCCAGAAAACCCCCAGATCTGGGCATCTCTCAGCCCAACACCCTCATATCACACCTCCTAGCTGTTGCCGTACACAAACTACTGTGGAGCGGCAGAGTTTGAAGCCTGCCTCCATACCTTGAGATTCACAGTGCCGCGGGTGGGTTGAAGTCCCCTGGGACACAGTAGGTCTTCACACCCATCCCTCCTTCCTGGGTGAATGTTCTGGCCACAAGGATAATGCAGAAACCTATTCAGCCCTCCCTGCAGCTTCTGTGACAGTGCCTCAGTTTAACCATCCCTTTCCCTCACTTTTTGCTAAACAGAGAAAAACATGTGTTTGCTTTTTTCTCCAAAAGGAAAAGTCATAATTTTTTCCATTTTAGTGAGAATAACTGAAAAATATAAAGCTCAACAAGAGGGGTTTTGGCTGTAGGTTCAATTGCTAAGCCGAGCACAATTGTCCAGCCTTCCTGCAGACATCCTGAACCCGAGGCAAGGAAAACCCCTTGTGACATTTTTCAGCTAAGAAAGTGAAAAGTCCCAGAGCTGCCTTGGATGGGGAAAGCCAAAAGCCTGGGCAAGATTTACTTGCAACTTCAAACCAGGAAGCCAACACTGGAAAGAAGGAAAAGAGTTTGCTGTCAATGAGAAACACCTTCCGCATTGCACAGTCTGGTAGGTACCCACACGGCTTCCAGCTGCAGTCTTCACTGTGATCTCTGATACAATTTCAACCATTTCAGCTCAGGCTGAGGAACCACCATCCGTTGGCTTATTAAAGGCATAGCTGTGATGTGGCTAACAAAGATGTCCAACCTCATCTCTCCCACCTGCCTAGGACCCAGGACCCTAATTTCTGGCCCCTCGGCTTCTTCTTTCCTCTACTTTCTGCATTTTGAACATTCCCTCTGCCTGCAACATTTTCTGCACCAGTGTGAGCTCCTTCATAAATTAAAACCCTTCCATTGAGACCCAGCCCGCAACCCTTTGCAAAAACAGGTTAGCTAACACGTACTGCTGCCCGCTTCTTCCCACAGCTCCCTTTGGCAATGTCCATGGGATTTTGCAGCACGAGGAAACACTGGCTTACAGGTGGATAAATTAGAGATCGTCGTAAACAAGGAAACACCAGAGAGAATAAATAACCCCGTGTCGGACAGGGGGAGGTCTGGCATAACTTTAGCCGCTGTCTTTAACATTGCCTGTTGCCGAGCTTACAGAGGCTGCAACCCAACAGCTCCAGCCTCCAACTCCGCCTGCTTATATAAAGCACTTGATAATACAGTGCCCTTTAAAACTCAGGCTCCGCAACGCCTTGGGGAATTCCTCTGCAAGGTTTCAAAACTCCTGGGCCCTGACAACGTCCACAGAGCAGGAGAAAACACTCCCAGCCGGGTTGGAACCCTTCTGCCAATAAATTCAGCTGGCTGCTCACCGCAGCACACTCCTGTGGGTTAACTGCTACTTCGCTGCTGCCCTACCAATGAGTTTATGGTGGTTTGGCCTCTGGAGAGCCAGACCTCTTGATAACAGATTGGCGTGATCTGTCCCCACTTTGCTGACTGCAGCCACCAAATCCCAGGAGGGCTGCGTGCCCTGTTGTCACAAAGCAGTAAAAAAAAACAAGTCTCCT
>VZSZ01000926.1:74550-184323 GCA_013398815.1 Ibidorhyncha struthersii | reverse complement strand
GGGGCTGAGGTGCGAAGGCAGGCGGCGGCCGGGCCGGGGAACCTACGGAGGGTGCGGGTTCCTTCAGCCAGGCCGGGCTGCCGCCGGGGCGAGGGGACGAGCATCCTCCCAGCCGCCTCCCGCCGCCTCTGCAACCCAGCACCGCGAGAAGGCCCCAGCCAGTTTGGCAGGGGGGGCTTTTTTGGGAGGAGGGAGCGTTTTCACTGTGTTATTTGGGGTTCACGCTTTGGTGCTTGGGTTTGGGGCGGGAGGCTGAGAGTTTCTCCTGGTTATCTCCTGCGGGGTGGGGGACTGTGCACCTGTGTGCGTTGCCGTGTCTTCTGCAGCGTTTTGGCTTGAAGTCTCCTGCCGTTGTGTCCCCATTGCTCGTGGCGCCCAAGTTTGCGTTGGTGAATGTGACTGTGGTCGTTGTGCTTTCCCTGCGCACCCGGAGAGGAGGTATCCACTAAGCTGGGTCTGACCCACTGAGAACTTTCAAGATGAACACCGTGACCTTGAAGCGCATTTTGGTTTTAACAAGGAACCGGTATGCTATCTGAAGCGCCGGGGCGACGCTACCACTCCATGAGTGTTGCTGAACTACTTGCATGCCGAGTTCAAGACCCCTGGTGTTTTTTAGGGCGTGGGGATTTCAGTACTTGTTGGTATCGTGTTTCTGACCGGTCCACACTGGCTGTATATTAAAATCTTTCTTCCATATTTTTGAATTTCCTTAGGCTTGCAAGGAGGAAGTATAGGCAATTTGATTGATAGAAGGAAAGCTTTCCTAATTTTACGGTTGCATGCGAATTTCTTTATATTCCTTGTACTGTCGCTGAAAATGCTACCTTTTAGCAACAGACTTCTCAGTGAGTCACAACAGAGATTTTCAGCCTGAGAACTTTTTCTTTGTATCAGTGAAATTTAACCTCATGTTGTGTGTGAGGCAGCGTGTGCTAATGCTCCCTCAACACTAATGCTTATAGGTGCTGTGCCTATACAGGTGCTATGACTAAAGGGCAGTGTGCATCAGTACTGTCTCACGAGTAGTTATTCACCACATTTCAGTGTATTAGCTTCTTTTATGACTATCTCTCAGTATAGAGGGTCAGGTTAGGAATTATGTGTTAATGTTTTGGCTTTTTTTCCTTTGTGCGCCGGTGATCATCCAGCTCATAACAAGCATTCTTATGCCGATGTATGTGGGATCAGAAACTTTTGAGATGCAATGCTCGTGAATGGTCTATGTGGTGTCTACTGCTGTTTCTTTTGTGTTCTGTGTGCTTTTGCATGCTTCATGATAATCTCATTCCTTCAGGAATAAGCAAAGTTCCCCTTCTCTGACTGGCAGAGAAATACACTGGAATTATCGTTCCCTCATAGGACAATTTTATCGGCATCAGTCTTGGGGATACCTGCCTAACCTATTTTTCTTGGAATAGTTAGGAAGAGGAAAGTCAGATCCCCAACAATGCTCTTGGTCCTCCAGAAAGGAGTGTCTCTGGTGTTAGGAAATCTATTTCACCAGCTCACAGGGTTCATGCTACTGCAGTGATGCTGGTGGCTCATGTGTGGATTTCTTTCACCTTCCCTCTCCATCCCAACCCCAACGTCTGGGGGCAAAGGCAAGTGTATCTCTACAACGCAACAGGCAGCATGGAGCCCTCCTCCAATGGAAGCAGTTGGTACTCGTTCTTTTCCAAAGCGGGAGTGATCAGACAGATCCAGAATGAGCCGAATCCCTTTTTCTTCTTTATCTTTAGTGCTGGGATCCCTTCATGCTGTTTCTTGCCCTCTCTTACAGAAAGATTGCCACATCACTTTATAGCTTATTAGGTAGCCCACTACTCTCTTGTGGGTCTTGCTGTGGGCTTACCTCTTCAATTGTGTCCTGTCAGTTTTCTGCCTTGGTCTTATTTATGTATGTATCGATGTGCAGGGTCCAAATAAACTCTGCAGGGAGGCTTCCCATCCTGGGAAGGTCCTAGATTAGATTCATTTGCCAGAGCTCCATAATGACCTTCCAGTAACATTGATTCACTTTGAAAACAGAGCAGAAGACAGAAAATAGGGCCTTATAGAGGAATATGTCTCTCTAAACTCCCCAAGGGCTTTGCAAACTGTTCCCTCATTTTCAAGGGTTTGTTTGCTTTGTTAGTGTCCTTCTCCTTTGATCGTTGCAAGGCACAGCCCACTATTTGTTGGAGTGATCGTAGAAGCATTTGCTAGAAGGGTGTTTAAGCTTTGCTAGTTTACTGAATAAGGTACAGAATGGGCATGACTAGTGCTTCTCTCCCCTTCTTCCATCAAAAATAACCAAAAAGTGGGCATTTCTCTGAAACATCCTGAAATGCCCCTAAATATCATTGTGGGACACTGTCCAATTGGAATGAATGTTAAGATTGCTTTGGGAGAGAGGAATAAGGAAGGCCAGCTATGAGGCCTCCCTCCCTAGGGCAGAGAAAGAATGGGAGAATCTGTTGGACGTTTATTGAAGCATTGGGAAGGAGAGGTAGGAGGTGAGGGAGATGATGTGATTTTTACACCCCGTGTCTGAACCTGAATGGAGACTTCCTTGCTTGTAAGAGAGACACCAGCTACAAACTGGGCAATGGCAGTCCTCTGTGTCATGCAGGACGAACTCTTGGTCTTTTCCACAACAGTGCCCACACACAGCCTGTATATCACACTGTCTCAGCTCACGACAGTTATCCCAGAAAATATGGGAAATAATCTAGCAATAGCAATGTGACTTGGAACTCAATGTGTCAAGTGTTTTTTCACATGAACTTTTCTGGTTTTTGGAGACCCGCAGGTACATCAATACTTGATGCGGGGAGGGGGAAATTGCCACACTAGTGTTTTTCTTTAGACTCACATTCCCTTTTGGTCTTAACCGGTTCCATGCTGTTTTCCATTAAGTCTTAACTACTCCAGAGCTCTTTACATGGGAAGGGGACTTTTTTGTAGTTGAGAACAAAGACGTTGATGGTGTGATGGACTATAGATGTAATCAAATACGATGTGCTTGGAAACCCTTTCCTTTTGGTGTCAAGCCGTGTCATCTTTAATTTGGTGAACAATATGAAAGGAGCAAACTGCAGATCACGGGCTGACTCCAGCCATATAGGCGCAACGGGGAGCAGAGAGAATGCTTATGGGCGCAGATTTCCTCTTCTCTGGAGAAACAGGGCAGCCTAACCTTAAAGAGATTTAGTGTCAGCCGTGACAGGTGGAAGTGGATTCCTCACTGTCCATGCGACAGTAAATATTGGGAGGCTTACCGTCAGCCCGGAGGTTGCATGTGTAGAAAGCTTTGGTGGCCTACCAATCAGATATGAAAAGATTGCAAAAGGGATAAGGAGAAGTTGATGTCTAGTGAAAAGGCTTTGATTATAGGATTATAAACCCAACTGCTCAGGCCAAAACCCCATATTGCTCCAGTCTTTTCTACCGGTGACCAGTCAGGAAAGGCTAAGAGGACACGTATAACACGCTTGCCCTAGTTACACCCTTCTTGGTGTCGCAGCCTGCAGTTTTTCAGCCTTTTTGTTTGTTAGTCTGAATGATGTGGTATGTACACAAGATGTGTCATTCCAGTGGTAATAGCACTCTGTTATGAAACCTAGCTATGCATTCTGGTGTGTTTTCCTCTCTTTTAGCCAGTTACTAGTTTTAGAGAAACTTTAGTTTTATCCTGGGACATCTTTAATTTTTAAGGCCTTTGGTCTGATACCACACCAGAAGGTTTTGGCTATCCAGAGACATTGTTATTAGTGATATAACCCTATCTGTGTGCTTGTTGAGTCTTCCTAAAAGCACCTAGCCTTTCCTAATAGGTTTATAAATCATGACTTCTCCCTCTGCCTGCCAGTTAGTTTTATTTTTCATTTTCGGTTTTCTGAACATGTCTGGTGTGGAAGTAAGACTCTCTGATTTTCCAGATCCTCTGCAGAGCTCCTCAAAATAAACAACAATCCAAAATCCTTGGCATCTTCTTTCTTATCTTTATTCAGCCTTTCTATTTCTTGTCTGTCATCCAGCGGACTGGTTGGCTGGCCTCTGGTCAGGTATGTGTGGAAAATATGTAGCTTTTATCTGTAGAAATTTGCTTCATCTCTTTCAGATCATCAAGAAAAAATGTCATATTTAACTTGGAAGAATTTGTGCTGTTTTCTTCTTTTGAGTACATCATCTATTTTTAAAAGACTTTTTGTTTGTACAGTAAGTCAATTAGAATTAAAACCAGGCAATTTGAAGGACCAAGCACAAGTTGCCCTTGCCAAAGAGTTTGTTTTTTTTTTTTTTTTTTTTTTCCTTAAAGGTGATATATTTCTGTTCTTACTCAAGAAAGTTGAGTTACTGTTGAGTTACAAAGTTACTATTTAAAATTTCATCTTGGTGACATGTCCTGGTATCCATGAGGAAGCTGGAGTTCCCCATTAGATTAGATATTAGGAAGAAATCTTTCACTCTGAGGGTGGTGAGGCACTGGCACAGGTTGCCCAGAGAAGTTGTGGGTGCCCCATCCCTGGAGGTGTTCAAGGCCAGGTTGGATGGAGCTTTGACTAACCTGGTCTGGTGGGAGGTGTCCCTGCTCATGGCAGGGGGGTTGGAACTAGATGATCTTGAAGTTCCCTTCCAGCCTCAACCATTCTATGATTCTGTGATTGCTGCCTGTTTGCTAAAGGCACAGCCTCTCTGTTCTCCCATGGCATATCATTGTTGCTGCTTTATGCTGGTCCGATGGGGTAGTTTTACTACTACATTTTTTCCATTTAGGCTTGATACAATTCATTTATCTATGTCCTTTGAGTCTATTGGTTTTTTTTCTTTAGTACTGTTCCTCCCTTTGAGCAATGTGGCCTTCATCTGTGTACCGTGTTGCCTGGAGTCCCAGAGAATACCACCCTGTTATCAGGTTCCTGGGGTACACGTTACCTTCATGTTCTCCCTTGAATCCATACATCCTAGTTCTCCACCTTACTTCTGAGACCTATTTCATCTGTTTGTTTTTTTGAGTCCCATTTAAATATCACATACCCTCAAACTGCTCTTTGGCAGGGGGGTTGTTTCTTCTAAAATTCTGCCCTTTTTTTTCCCTACCCTGCATGAGAAGTTACAGAACTTGGGGTTTCATCCAGGCTGTTATTCTTGGCCTTTATACCATTGAAAGCCATTAGGATCCTGCTTGCCAGCTTCTTCCGGGGGTGATACAGAAATGGCTGATCTGGATTAGACCAGACCACCCAGTGTGTTACCTATGATGGTGACCAACACTGAATGCCCATGGGGGAGCCGGAGGTTGGAGCTGGTGGGCAGTGCCATTTTCCCAGAGTGCTCTCAGCCCTCGGTCACTTTCAGTTTAGTGATTTTATTTTTTTTTTTTTTGGTTGAAGATTTTTGTCATCATACTCAGTTGTTTTCTGCTGGCTGGTTTTTGTGGGTGTTTTTGGTTTTGTTTTTCTTAGTTGTTTTTTTTGCTGTGAATTTGTCCAGTTATTTGGACTTGGTATAAATACTAACCTCCACTGTGTCTTGCAGCAGGGTGCTGCACAACTCCTCTGTGCTTTGCATTTGTTCCAAACATGCCACCTGCTAGAGTTGCCTGCTGCTGCTTCCTTAACGCGTTGGAAGAAGCAGTGAACAATCATTTCTTGTTCACCTTCTCCATGAGGAACTTGGTTGTGTAGACCTCAATCATACTGCACTTCAACTTGTTGTTCTTCATGAGAATCTGCCTCCCAGCACCTGGGAGGTGCGCCTGATGGGCAGGTGACCGCACTGTCCTTTCATCTCACATAGTCAGCTGTCTCCCTGCCAGGTATCTGAGTTGCCTCTGCAGCCTTCCCTTTCCTCTGCCCAGTGGGTGGGTATTCCTGGTGCAAGAGGATGGGATACCACCATCTGGTGAGGAGGTTTCACCAACAGGATCGTGGCTAGTCACCCTGAGACCTATTGCCACGAGGTCTTTTCCCCCTCCTTGGTAGGAGTGTAGGCTGAAGGTAGGAATATATCTGAAGTTCTTCTCTTCCCCCTCACCAAACCCCATCCATCCATCCCTAACGCGAAAAAGCAATACGTTGCTTCTGAGGAGCGTGAGGTGCGTGTACATCTGTTCAGAGTTAGGTAGCTGTACATGCAGTGCTTGAAGAAGACTATGGCCGTCTCATCGTTCTGCTGCACTGCTGCCTGCTTCCCAGCTTCCAGCCCTTTTAGAGGTAGTGGAGAGCAGTCAGTAGGTAGTTCTGCTGTTTCCCTCTTCTTTTTGCGTAACTCTATTTCTCTTCTACAGTTAGGGACTGGGAACTGCATAGTCTTCTTGACATTAGCTTAAATTCTTGATACATCTTCTGCTCAATCAAACAAGGGGACGGTGTAGCTGTCTTACACTTTTGCCTTCGTATAGGCGTCAGCGTGATGCTCCTTTTGATTGGACACCCCGTTAAATTGTGTGTTTTGTTTCCCTCCTTTCATGAGGAAGAGAAAGCTGTGTGTTGCCTGCTGAAGTACCTCCGTCAGCTCCTCCGTTGTGCTGGCACTTGCGTTTGACTGACCCTACAATGAATCAGTTCAAGGAGCCCTAAGCCAAGGAAACAACCTTATTTATTAGGAGGAGGACTTATTTTTTTTCTGCTGGTACAATCACTGAACTGGCCTGTGGTGGAATCCCGTGTGCAGGAGTTCAGAGCTGGCAGGAGAGAGAGGAACTGTTTCTCTTCATTGCGAGTAGGTTTTTAGATTGGCTAATCAGGAACGTGAAGCTGTGGATCCAGGATCAGCTTATAAGCTTTATGGAGGAGGGAATGTAGGTAATCCAGTGTAACAGTGCTTCCATATTGATTCTCAACTTTAATTCATTAGTGTTTAAGCACCCAAAAATGTGATTTTTGGTTTTTGTCGTTGCTTTTGTTTTTAGTAAAATTTGCAGTAGCTAAAGCATACCTTTTTAAAGGTGCCAAGCCTTGATCTGTAAAGAGCAAGAGATCTAGAGAGATCAAGAGACCCACCATCCTCCCTTGTTCTAGGTCCTGTCCTTAAGGAAAACTCCCATGAAAAACTAATTTGCAGTTGTCAGGCTTCAGCTTCTAGCAGAAGATGAGCTAGAATGGGGGAATCTTTCAGTTTCTTAAATTTTCATCACAGGGAGATACTTCTACATGACATTCATTTACTTTTCAGTGTGCCTTTTGGGTAAGATAAATGCATTTAAAGAGTTTTGTTTTCAGGTGGCTGGAAGGTATCTTTCAGCCTTTTTTCAGCTCCAACTTTTTTAGTGACCCTGAGGCATGGATGCTGGCCCTGTATGACTTATTCATAGATGTCTGAGCATGGGTTTGTTGTATTTAGAAGCATTTTGTGGAAGATGCACGTTTTCTTTCTGCCGTTCTTCATGTCTAGAAAGAATCGGGAGTGGTTGCGTATCAAGCAGAGATGAGGCTTAAAGGGCTTTGTCCTTTAAGCTAGCAGGAAAAAAAGGAAAATGTAAAAGGTGCAAATGCAAAGGGCAGGTAGTCAGGTATTTTCTCACTCTTGTGACGGTTGATGTTGGGGGGAAAAGGCAGGAGGCATTTGGGTTCTAGGACTCAGGTCTATCTGGTCGTGTAAGTCTCTGCAGCCTATTTTCAAGTTTCTGGAAACTCAGAAGCTGATATTCTTAGTGTGGTTATTGCTTCTTTTGTGAAACAGATTTTCTTTAACCTTGCTACCTGTGTTTCTGATTGTGATGAAATGATACACATCTTTTTTCCCCACTTCAAACATCCTAGGCTGGACTTGAACCAGTAATTGTTCTGTCTGTGGAGTATTATGAGAAGCATTTGCCGGTAGCCAGCTTACTCTGGCAAGTTGAGCACAGAATGCGCAATTACACGTTTCAGGTTGAGATCAGTTTGAAAAATTGTTATGAGCTTTGGCCAGCTCAGATACAAAATTTAGTTTCCCGTTACTTTATTACAGCTATGAATAGAATTGAAATTATTTTTACATTCAAATATGACATAAGGTTTATGGTGCTTTTTTACAGAAACAAATTCTGACCATCTGTGTTCCGTAATAGGAAATTCTCAGGATCCAGTTACCTGGCATAGCACTGACAAATTAAGGATTAAAGTAAAAATATGGTTTATTTCAATGAATCTGCTCTGAAGAACACATTTTGAAGATTTTTTTTATTATTATTATTTTTTTTCCCCCCTCTGAGAAAAATATTCAAGTTTTTTTTCTGTCAAGCACAACAAGCTGGTGTAAGGTCTGATAGAAGAATGAGAAGACACATGCCTAAGTCGTAGAACTGCTTAACTCAAGAGATAGGAAGACTTACAGATGGGAGAATACAAGCAGATGCTGATAGTTGTGGATGAGATGGCATCATTGACACATATAGAAGTGGCTTATATAGAGGCAGTCCAGACTAGCTTGTAAAACTCTTCCATAATCTTAGCAACACCATTTTCCTTGGAAACTGACACAGCAGTGCAGAAAGAAATTAAACAGACCGTGTTTGCGTATACAAGAGTTTTCATATGTCTTTCTAAGATGTTCAGGCATAGAGAGAAACAGGTGCAGGCCACAGCCATTATCTGCCTTGATGTTACTGTTTTCTTTGTTAATATTACCTTTAGATAGTAACTACAAAGGAAACAAATTCCTCTAGAACTGAAATTTGAGCTTCCTATCTAAACCCAAGTTTTACATCTCTGGGGACTTTTGTCTTTGAGAAAAAACCTCAGGGAACTGTTGAATACGGTTGAGAATGCACTGGGATTTCCCAAGGGTAGAAGAAAAAGTGGGTCAGCCATGAGGACATCCCCTTCGGGCAAGTCACCAGCTGTCTGAAAACTAAAAAATGGTGAGGCTGCAGATCAGAGAATGAAACCGTAGATTTCCAGGGGCAGAGGAAGGTTGAACGTGCTCCTCTGGGCGTGCTGCAAGTAGGGGGCAGAGTTCCTTACAAAAATGGGAAAAATGGTTACAAGAAGGGCTGTAGCGAGATGATTTAAGTGACTAACAGTTGGTATGATAAAATGTTTTTGTCAGTCCCAGGAAATCTCTTCTGTGTAATTGCAAACAGAATCTTTACTGTGATCAGCAGTGGGCTTCAGAACTGCAAAATTTTTGTCCTGCTTAGTCTCATTTAGTTGAATATAATGTATCAGCGCAGCAAGTTGCAGTTGCTCCAGTTGCTAATTTTTATTAAATTTCAAAAGCACCTGGCAACATGAAGTCTATGTAGCAAATCTAGAAATACATGATTTTTTTCCCCTGCAAAATACCCTATCATTCCAGAATTTGAATGAAAATACCAAATCTCTGATCAGGAACTTCCTGTTATATTCCTAAACTCTGAATTTTGACAAGTTTATTTAATCCTTGATAATTACGGTAACTGTGTCTATCATAAAATTATTTGAATGGGTAAGATGAGCACCATTTTTCGTGGAATGGAGGTTTAAAATGACTGATCTCAGGCTGCGGGCTTTTTAATAACCTAATATAATAGATTATATACGAGACCATTGAGCAACAGATGTTACCAGTTTTCTGTATGGCTGAGTTGATTTTTCAAGGTAAAATACTGTGCTCCAAGAATAAGGCCTCAATGAAGGTACTGGTGACCCCAGCTATGAAAAGCGACTTGGAGGGGCGACATTTGTAGGAAGATGAGTAACAGGTTCCTCACAAAAGCACTCTGCAAGGAGAAGGGAGAGGACTTGCCTAAGAGCGACACTTTGCGTTACCTAAGGATCAGTTAAACAAACTGGTGCAAGATCAAGTGCTGAAAACCTACCTCTGTGTGGTGTTTCTGGTGGTATCAGGTGTAGATTAAGTCTGATACCATAAGCATAACCTCTGCTTAGTTCTTGCTTTTATTCGGATATATTTGGTTTGGCTACCAGCAGACTGCTCAGGCTTTGCAAGTAGTGACCTGTATTGACTTTGCAGGTAGATATACTTAAGCTGCAGTTAAATGTTTATTGTAAGCAGACCATGATGTTTGCCTGTTAAATTAGTAGAGGTTAAGCTCGTTATGATATTAGAGGGATTTCCTGGGACTGGATTTAATTTTCTGCTTGGATCAAAAATTGGAGCAACTCTGTCAGGGAGACTGGTAGAAGGTAATAGACTTTTCTCTCAAACTCTCGCCAGTTCTTTAGCTTTGCTGCCGAGATGTAGTTGGGGAGGATTAGGATCGCATAAACTGCCAGTAGTGCAGGCGTGCTTATCTGGTGTGCGTTCCTAATGATTTGTTGTCATAATTAACTGTGCTGATTCTCCCTGTAGATAGGTGGTTTTGGCACAGAAATCTCTGGTGTGTCTGACTGCTCTGCAATGTATGTGAATACAGTCTCTGGCAGTATGAAATTGTGTTTGGGGGCTTTGTCTGTTTTGCTTAGGTTGTATGGTGTTACTTGTAAGTCACTGTGCAGCCAATTCTACATTCAGTTGACTGTGCAGCCAGGTAGCCATAGTAATGCTGTCAAGGTGCATCTGCTATATTTAATATGTTTACGTATGTTCTGTTCAGTGCAGCCTCGTGTTAGCAGAGAATCTGGACCTGTCTGTCTTGATTGCAGCTTTTTTGGCGGGTATTTTCTTTTGTTTGATTGGTTTGGGGTTTTTTGTTTTTCCCAGTCATAGCTACGTCACTCCTTAATGGTCATAAACCCTTCAAAGGTGAAGAACAGTCCCAGTATCTTGCAACCTCACCTTTAGATGTTTTGTTTTTTCCAGAAATGAAATGCTGTGAATAGCAAATCCAGACTTTCTAAGGCTGATGCCCTTGCATGCCTATGAGAAGAACATGTCACAGAGGAGACTTTAAGCCGCAGCTGCTAGGAGTTGAGCCTGCTCTCTAAGCAGGATTTGCTACAGCAGAGGCAGGCAATGAAGGAAGATATGTGTCTTCAAGGAACAATTCAGAACCTTTCGAGCTCCTGCTGTCAGACCTACCCTAACAGCGTATGACTTGTTTTTAATTGCTGTTTCAAGTTCAGCAGGAGGTATGATGTATTCCAGGGCTGAGGGGCTGTTAGTCCAGTGCACTGTATTTTTTTTTTTTTAATCAATGTGTTTCCTGTACTGTCATATGCATTTCTACCCTAATAACAGGATGCTAGTGCATGGAACGACTTATTTGTACAAAGATTTAAGGGGGGTTTTGTTTGTTTTAATGTGAGGGGTTTCTCATGCTTAAATTCTATTTACAACTGTTTTTTGTTTGATCCTCCCATGCAAGTATTGGACAGGGAGATTAATCTGATTTCTAGACTGCAGTTTACTGGGGTTACTTCTTTTGGTTTTGCAGATGTTCAGCTTTGTCTCACCTAAAAAGCTGTAGTTTGCATCAGCTTTCTGAAACACTATTGAGATCCGCTCTTAAGGTGGATCCCATGCTCGTGGTGGGGAATTTGATCAAGTAAAGAGGGTCACAGGCTACAGCAGTCTAAATAAACTTCACTTGTTCTAATTGTTCTAATTTGTAGGCTTCCAGAGGTGAGGATGTGTCCTGAAATAAAGTGGGATGTTGCAATTCCTCCACAGTGAGATTAACACACTTAAGATTGTCCAGGACCTTTAGTAAGATGGTGAGAGACAGACCTCCATAGCTTTGTTCTGCTGTTTAATAACCACCTTGGGTCTGATGAGTTTTCAACTTGATGTTTGTTTTGAGTTTGGCTGTATTTTGAGCACTGCTACCACAGTATATTGAGACTGAAGTAAGCTAACATAGGAGAGATCTCGTATATATGTTAGGAATTTCCACAGGGAATGCTCCATATTTAAGTTTAATTTCAAGAGTGCTACGATCCTGTAAAATTAGGAAATATTTTTTCCAGTAAAGTTGTTTAAAATGTTGCTTGCATGAAAGAGAACATTGTAAGATAGGTAATCAGGTTGTGTATATGAGATTTTTTCATTGATTCTTTATTATTTGGTCTCTGACCTCCTTGAAAGGATAAAGGAGACATATATACACTACTTCCTCTGCAAGTAACTGATAAAAACACAAGTCTGGCCATACTGAGTCATATCACAGGTCACCTAGGCTAGTATCCCATCCTAAGCTGGCCAAGAGTGGATATCTAGGGTAGAGAATAAAAGCAGGAAACTGTATAAAATGAGTCAGCAGAATGCTCTTGCCACCTTCAGTGATTTGTGAATCGAAGGCTTCCTAAGCTAAAGATGGAATATTTGTATATAACTGTTTAATGGATATTTTTATTATTATTATTTTTAGTGAATTTGTCAAGTCACTTTTTGAATCTATGTAAGCTTTTAGCATCTGCAGCGAAGATTTCTTCAACTTAACAACTTGTATGAAGTTACTTTTGCTTGGTCTATTTTGCCTCCTGATGAGCACACGTGTGAACAAGGCAGATGCATTTGATGTAAGACTCTGCCACACTACTTGCAACATCAGGCCTTGCACTGAAATTCTTGCAGATGTTCCTCCTAATTTTGTCACTGTTGCCTATCCCAGTCATGCTTCTCTGCTGGGTCTTGATTTTCATGTCGGCTGAATAATTGCTGCTATAGTGCATCAGTTTTTTGTAAACTGCTGTGAAAATAAGGAGACCATTTGTCCATGAGTGCTATTGACTGGAACTGTCTTGATGCCAAATAGAAGGAACAGCTAGCAGAGCAGTTTGTCGGAATATATAGTGGGGCTTATTAGCCGCTTTAAGCATGTTTTTTTGGATTTCTTTTTTTTTTAAAGGCCAAGACTAAATTTTTAAAACTAAAGATTCTCCAGTATGGGCTGGAAGAGATAGCAGTATGCAAGAGCTGATTTCACACTTCTTTATGCAGAGGTTGGCCAAGAGATGAGATTCCGTCTTGTTGCTGTCACTGTTCCTTTCTCACAGCTGCTTGCATTTCTGCTTCACTTGCTATTTCTAGGAAGACAGTTTTACAGTGTCTTAGGATTGCTCAGCTCTCTTGCCTGTCTTCATGGGAGAACGGTACAATCATTTTTTGACAACCTGTACATTTCCCACAGGAAAAGACAGTCTGAAAGTTCTTGTCTGCTCAGTTACTATCTTCAAAATTATGCATCTTTACATTCTACGGTCTGTACGCTTTAAAGCTAAAAGTGATGCAGATGTCAAAGTTCATATGCTTGGTCACCCTTTGAATCGGGAACAGCTTCACTGGAGTTCAAGAGAGATTTAATCCGTCCATCTCTCCTCCAGTTCCCCGTAACACCACTTAACATTTAACGTGCAGAAATTATGCACTCTGCTGTGTGTTGGGGAAGAGACGGTAGTGCCTTACCTCTCCCCCACTGACCATCCTTCACCACCTCCCTACTGCAGGTACATTCAGCTCTGGCAGGGGGCTGGCTGCAGGCTTTGGTGCTATTTAAACAATATTTACACTAGATTTTATTGATTTAGGAGGAATTGCAA
The DNA here is from genome assembly GCA_013398815.1 of Ibidorhyncha struthersii. NCBI lineage: Eukaryota > Metazoa > Chordata > Aves > Charadriiformes > Charadriidae > Ibidorhyncha > Ibidorhyncha struthersii. Next base: position 170,932 of record VZSZ01000926.1, on the reverse strand, counting down.
TAGTGCACAAGTTGTAAGCACATTCAAATGATTCTTTTATTTTCTGCACAAAGGTAAGTTCATCCATTCATGCCATCTTTTGCCCTTTCTTTATGATGCTTCTGGAGGTGTAGGTTAACATGTCTTACATTTTGCCATGGGTGTAGGCAATGCTTCAGTGTTACTCTGGCAAACCCTTGGTCCATAGGCCTGAGCATGTTTCTGCAGTATTAGTACTGCCTCAGGAACAATTTTTTGATATGTTAACACTGCTTTGTGCTGCTACTGTGATCTAAAACAGCTTGAAATTTGTTTCAGGCTGTAATTAAATTGGCTTTTGGTTTGGCTACATCACTCTGGCTATACCAGACCATATCCATAAGCTTAGTTCTGTAATTCCGTAATGCCAAATGGCTGCTATTCATGGTAATGCCCAGGAGGATTTTGTTCTGTTTCGAAGCCAATGAAGATTTATGCAACTCCTTTAAATAACAAATGTGTTATCTTTGTACTCATGTATTATAACATTAATAAAGAAAAGTGGAATTGTGCACCAGGGAAAGCAGTTCTACCTTGCCTAGCTTTAAGCGCTCATAGACTTCCGTACTCTCTCTCTTCTCTAAAGTTATTCCTTGGGATTACTTTCTACCACTAGTCACTAGACTGAAATCTTACTATGCACATGCATCGCTAATGCGTACATCATGTACCATACTTCTTAGGTGTTTTGCTTCAAAGTGAAAAGTAGTGCACGGCTGACTTTTTCTGGAAAACTCCTAAACTTCTTTCTACCTGTGTTTGTTGCTACTACCACCCCACATCCTGGGTCTCTAGCTGCCTTTGTATCCTCTCAATCCAGAGCCTGCATTGTGCTGTACTTGTCTTCGTGAAGTGATGCCTAGAGACCTTCAAGAGCAGGGAGGGGATACCTGCTTCTGTACCTGTGGGTTAATGTTGGGTTTTTTCTATTTTTTGTAATGTTGAAGTTTTGGGACAGTCTATAATTAAATTACTTTAAATAAGAAAAGCCAGCCTTGGAAGAGATTTTTGTTAGGATTCTCTCCTGTGCAGTCTGCAGTGATGTGCAGGGGGGCTGGGTGCACAGCATATGCAGAGCTCGCTGGTAGCTTAGGGATGGTCAGTTCAGACATTCTGATGAGCATAAAGGAGCCTGGAAATGGCATTAGGCTTGATCATTAAGAAGAAGGAGGACAAATGTGGTGCTGCCAAACACAGCATGTACTTTGTCATTGGAAACCTTTCCAGTTTCTTACTTCAATACCTGAAACTGAAAGGGCTGCTACCCCATACAGATGCATGACTCTTTCTATGAGAATTCAGAGCATTTTGCAGCACCTTTCTTCTGAATTTCTTTAATATTCACTTTCTTCTTATTTCTCTTCTATCACTGTGATTGTACTTTAGCAGATGTTTGATTGTATGAACATTCCTCGGCAGCCCTCTTACTGTATTAGTCTGCTGCTCCTTTTTTCCATGTAGTTATCTTCTATATCTGGAAGGAAATTTTCTTTTGTGAAGATCTTTTGAGAAGATTTCTTTAAGATCTTTTGTTCATATTTTGTTTGATCATCCTCTATGTCTTGCACTTTGACATAATTCTGTCTGCTGCTTCCTTGTGCACACTACATGCTGGTCACTTCCTATCCTTCCTTCTCAGCCCTTTTATTGCTAGGGAATGAGATTTTTTTTTCTCTACTTGAGCTTATAATCCACTGGTGATTTTTTTTTTCCTTTTTTGGGGCCTGAAGAAGTGTGATGGTTGAATGGCCAGCTCTAGTCTTTTTTCCTAATTTGGTATTTATGTTGTTAATCTTATTGAAGTCTGCAGTCAGAGCGCTACACTAACACTCATTTTTAGGAAGGAAAATATGTCATATTTTGGGGGAAGGATGATAGAACTGCCAAGAAAGTTTAATAAAAGCTCCATGCTTAATAAAAGATACGCCCTACTTCTCAGGCCAGAAAAATATCTAACTGGAAGAGACAAAATGCAGTAGGAAGATCTTTTATTAGTCCTGTTTCAATTAATTTTCTCCCAGGAAAGTGGAATTAATGTGTATCTGAAAGTAATTTTTGCAGAATTACCAAAAAAACTCAAAACAATATTGATTTCAGTGTAGGCTATCTGGAGCTCCCTATAAAAGCAGGAAAAAGAGGCATGAGGTAGAATGCAAACACCATACGAACAAGATATCTCTCTGTATTTTAATTTGACCATTTTTAGCACTGTGCGTATGCTATGAGGAGGACTAATTTATACATGGCTGAAGCCCTTTCTAACCGTCCCCATCTTCTTTGCTTGGCTGTTCATCACAGTGATAGTGTCTGTCATCCTGGCTCTGTAAAGGCCCTTCTACCCTATTCAGATGCTTTTAGGCTTATTGAATGCAATACCTGGCAAACCCTTCTGATTTGTGTTGGATGTCGTCCAATGAAAACCGTAAAAACTGCCTATGTAGCAGCTGCTCTGTTAAAGCAAGACCTTTTTGCCTGGTAACAATAACAACTCTTGCAGCATTTGGCATTAGATTCTCTTTGACTTGTTGGCTGTCAGGCCCAAGAGCACTGGACTCCTGCATGGTAATAGCCAGTAATTGTCACCCTTTTAGTTTGTGCTGCTGACTTGAAGCATGGTTGCGTCTGCCAAGTTTATGCATGGAGTGAGCTCAGGTGTTTGCGAGGTGAGTTTGCCTTCTTTCCAAAGACACCGGTTCTGATTTAGTCATAAGCAAAACCTGTGGAAATGTAGCATGGACTTCTGCCGTGACCTGTACTAATTTTGTCATTCCTTCCCCCCACCCCTTTTTTCCCCAGATAAATGGCTCATTTAAATTGGGAGCTACTAAAATACTCTCTGGCTGGCAAATGCAGTGCCTAGCAGCAGTCATCAAGGACGAACCAAACATGAGTGGAGGAGGGGAACAGGTCGACATTCTTCCGGCCAATTATGTGGTCAAAGATCGCTGGAAAGTGGTGAGTAGCTCCGGCTTTGTACTTCCTTTGATGGCCCAAAGAGATCTCCTTCCCCTGTAGTAGTATAGAAACTTATCTAGTTAATCCTGGGCTTCAGCAAGCAACAGTGGAGTGGTACGGTTTAGCATGTTAGTAAGATACTGCAAGAAGATGGTTAATATTGCTCTAGTGTTTTGTAGACTGTCTGATATTTTTAGAAGACTAAATCTGCCAAGGATTTTTAGGTAAGATTGAACTGTTGCAGCAGGCTGAGTCATCTTTTAGTAAGAAACTTAGATTTTGAGTTACTGTGGCAAAGAATACTACAGATGTGCCAATAAATAAATTGCATTACAATAGAATCATTTAAAAGCAAATGTTACAGGTTGGAATGTCAGCTACCTCAAAAGTCAGAAATACCATAATTAGCTTGTTGGTCCAACTTCTGTGTAAATTTATTAGGATACATTTTAAAAATTATATCTTCACATGTTAAAAAGTTTTAGTTCTTCATGGGACAACTGTCTCATCTGTTGTGCAAGGTGGATGGAGTACACTGAATTAGTAGCCATTTCATCATTTATGTACCCATTATATCACTGCAGATCTCACTATCCATTTAAATTTGTGGCATGAGATTGCCATTTAAAGTCAGCTCTTTGACAGGGTTTCAAATTTAGTTAGATCTTGATTTTTATTTTTTACAGACTGCTTAATATTATGACCAAAACACAACTCCGCTAGACATGGGCATTTAGGTGTGCTCGTCACTTCTACAGATTGGACCTGTCCATCTTGCCTTAGGCACCCAGCAGATGAGCATGTGATTAGTGATGGCTTGTGAGCAAAGACTTCAGCAGCTTGACCAGAATCATGCAAGAATGCTGTGGTAGAGACATGGGGAGAATCTCATCCTCTAGACATGTGTTTCATTGCCACCAGATTTGTTCAGAGGATGCAGTTCCTCTTATGCATAAGACTTTCTCTTTAGTCATAAAGTGAGGTCTCTGGGGTGGTGGGGGAAGTAGCATTATATTATCTCCTCAGTTAAAGAAACTAGAATATAATACCTGAAAGGATCATGTACCTTTATACTTCTTGAAATTGTGTATGTGTTTTCTGAGAGTTTTTGTTTTCTGGCTTTAAAAGCTTTGCTTTTAAAAAGCTGAAAAAAAAAATTAAATACCATGTGTGCCATTGTGTCTGTTTTAACTTGGATTACCAGCAGTGACTAAACCATTAAACTCACAGCAGAAGCCTCGCTAGTTTGAACTACAAGTGATTTGTCATAGTAGCACTAAGTCGTTTCTCTGTGCTACCTACCTATGGTACATCTGCCCTGTGAGTTTTGCAGTGGTCTGTGAAGAGCAGAGGACTAAAGACACTCAGGACTCTGAACTCGCGTCAGTTCCAGGCTGTGGGTAGGTTGTTTTCAACAGCCCACTTCAGACAACATATTATCCTTTCATGAGACTTGCCTCATGCCTGTATCTCTTCGTTGCCCTGGACAGTTCCACCTGTTCTTGTTACTCCCCCACTGCCTGCCTCTCCATCCTAGCTATTTCCTCCTGCTTTCTCCACAGCCTTCACTTTTCTGTGTGGCCTACCCCCGAACAGCCTATTTATATTTGAGCAGTTCAAACTGCTCTTCATTCTCCATGCTTCCTGAGAGCAGATGGAGAATCTCAATTTTCTCTGTGATTAGATACCAAAATGGAGACAACCCCTGTCCCCCTCCCAAAGCTTTCTGGCACAGCTGAAGGAAAGTCTTGCTGTGCTCTTGCAGCTCTCTGGGCTGGAGCACGCGTACTTGGTTTGGCAGGATGATACATGTGCAGGTTAGCTGACGTATAGGACTTGAAACATGCTCTGTCTTTATGGACTTCATAGAAAATACTGCTTGCAGCTTTTATCTGACCCCTGCACAAATGGAAATTTCCTCAGAGTCTACAATTTGGTCAGATCGGTGCATGTTCATTGCAAACCTGAATCTAGACGCTCTCCTGATGCTAAGCCATTGCTTCAAGTGCACAGTTGCTCATTCTTCTCCATTCTTCTTTACCCTAGCTAGCTTTGGCTTGTACCATTCCTACTGTTCATCAGACTTTGAGTTTCTCCTTCGTAGACAGGAGTGCTAAAACTTCTGTTAATTATGGGAGTATTTTTTAACAGTCTAAACAAAGTAGCTTTGATCTTGGAAACAGCAGAACTCTTAAAAGCACCAAAAAGTCCAAATAAGGCCTAAAATATGCTCAGTTATGCTCATAGGGGGAACACTTCAAACTCATTTTAAATTTAGTAGAGGCACTAAATGTGGGATTCAGTGACTTCATTGTTGCAGGAATCTGTGATTGGGGACTGCTAGAAGCTCTACCCGCTAACTCTGCATAGGAAATGTAGATATGTGTAGGTATATTGTCAACAACAACTACCTCCAACTAAAGAAATAGCCTTTTATGTTTTATAAAGTTGGCTCACAGTAGTCTTCAGTACTGCAGTGAGGTCATTACCCCACTTGAAGGCCCTGAGAAATTACAGAACTTGCTAAAGGGTGTAAATAGCAATAAGAAATTGTCAATCCCAGCTCTGAGCAGAGCTGGGAATTTGGCCATGTACTAGCTGAGTTCTGTGTTGTGAGACTTCATTGAACAGTCACTTCTGCCCCCCCAAAAGTGCACACCCTTTAGGCAGGCCTTCTGTGCTGTCCCCTTGCTCTGCTTTATGTTGGTGTGGACCAGTCAGAACAGTGAGCCGTATGGGGCTTGAAGTATTCTGGTAAAAATATAAAATTAGCTCTGTTGGTCCAAGGAAATGGATAGCATAGGATCAAGTGACAGATGAAAAAGGCAGTGTACCTTAAAGTGAGCATACAGCTGTAACATCAGTAGTAGCATTTTTTTCTTTTTCGTAGACCTTTCTGAATCTAACCCATAGCGTGCAAAACAGACAGTCCGAGCTTTGCTGTGAGTGATGGATCCTGCTCAAGCAGGTGTGTGGCATATTTATGTGATGCTGGGGTTCAGCTGCCAGAAGGTTTTTTGTGTAATTTATCCTCCCATTGTGACTGTCTCTGGCTGGGCATCTGCTTGAACCTTGTAGTTCTTAGTGCTGGCATGCTTCCAGTATTGAGCCAATTTCTAATTTTAGATTGGTGTAATGTATTCCTTGAATTCCTTTTCTCCTCTCCTCCTATATGCTGGCTGACGAAGTTTTGACAAATGAAGATGTTAGTTCTCTGCAGTTAGCCTGTTGTAGTTCGTTTTCCCTGTCACTCCAAGTCAGTAAATTTTGGCTGTCTGACAGCAATGATATTTTAGTTCTTCCTTTTGGAGAAAGGCATGGACAGGCAGTGCTTATGCTTTTTATCAGAACTTTTGGACGTGAAGAAATATTCTTTTAAGTCATCATTCTTTACTTGCAGATATTTTGGATGCTTTGACTGGATGAAATTTGGACAGTACTGGAACCATGTGGCTTTTGCTGAGACCCCAGAGGGTGACTTGATCCACACATGCTCTGAATGATGTGAACTGCTTTGTTCAGGGGAGGCAACCAAGTCAAACATAAATTGTACTTGCTTTGAACTCCATATAGATGTTAAGGCTGAAGGGATGTATCTCTTATTTGTACCTAAATATTTTGTATTGGGGGTTCACAACTGAGACTTATTAGCAAGACAGTGTTGGCAGCTTCTGCACTGTGCTTTGAGTACAAGTGGTGACACTTCTATGCTGTTTTGTCAGGTGCAATCCAAGCTTTGGTTTCTTTCACATTTCTGAGGTTCCTGAACTGAAGTTTTGGTTACACTTGCCCTTGCTCTGTTTATTTTGGAAACCTTGCTGGAAGCCATACAAACTTTTGTGGACCCTTTACCTTGTATTGGTCACAAAGGCTATTTATGGTTCCAAGAGGGAACTTTGGACAAGGAAGGTGCTTTTTCAGTCTTGGGGCCTGCGCGTACGGAATTGCTTTAAGCAGGCTTTGGCAGGTCTTCAAATGATGGAGGGTGTTGCCTTTGTTTTTTGAACTGGCCCTCTGTGAGTACTGATTTCTGTTTAGTGGAAAGGCTGTGTGTTGTTGGGTTTTTTTAACAGGCTCTGGAGGATTGTGCTGCAAGAGTCTTTTCAGGGTAAATCCAAAATATTTCAGGATATTTAAAGGAAACTTCAAAGGGAGCCATCTGTGTCCTGTATAACTACTGATACATCCAGGGGGCCTTTTCAGAGTGGCTTCTCCCATCGGGACATGGCTGGTTTGTGCTGGTAGTCCTAAGGGATGGTTTGGTTTGGGGAATTACTGGAACCTCCTAGTTGGAGACTGCCGCACTGAGGGGTCAAGTAGAGTGGCTTTTCAGTAACAGTTTACTCCAAGGGCCTAATGTGGCATGTAACCTCTTAGAACATGTAAGAAGCACTGCAATGAGCTATATGGTCGTGTGGCCATCAGTGGGATGCTGACAGGACTGAAGTAATGTCTGAGATGTAGCTTGCTTAATTTTAGTTGTCTATGTGCAAGTCCAAATACATACCTGTGTGTTATCAGATGAATTGTTCACTTGACTCCACAGGCTATAATGGAAATCTGGACACCCAGCTCACATATAGGCTCATGCATTTAGGTAGAATGAATCCTGCTTGTGTTTTCAGCCTGTATCCCAGTTTTTAACAGTAAATGGTCTGGTGGAAGGTAGGAAACAGGATGAGAAAAGAATATACCCAGAGCAGTGAGGCTTAGCATGGGCTGGTGACTCATGATTACCACTTAGGCGATTCTCGTGAGATGTCCCCTTCTCTTTCTTGACTTCGTGTTTAATGATTTCATTATTCATTTATTTTCTTGAGTGGTATATGCCCATCACTCCTTTGTGTCCAGCAGAAGGCTGTGCTGAGTTCACCTTAAACAGCAAACTTCCACAGAGCACCCAAGCAATGGGGAAATGCATATGTGGTAAGCCCCTGACCCTCAGCCAAGACCTTGAGTTGCAAGATAACAACTTGCTCTGCAACAAAGAAAAGGAAATGGCTGCTGATGGCCTCTGGATGTTGCTGAAAAATCAAGAAGGATGGCAGTGCTAGTAATGATGAATAGGACCATCTGGTGTGCTGGGAAAAGTATGCCAGAGAATAATTTCCATAAGAGGGTGAGAAAGGATGTGAGGAAGCAGAGGCAGCTTGAGGGCTCTTGGACAGTGAGGTGCATCCGTTCGCTGGAAGGTGTGTATAAAATCAGTTTTAGAATCATAGAATGGTTTGGGTTGGAAGGGACCTTAAAGATCATCTAGATCATCACCACCCTCAGAGTAAAGAATTTCTTCCTAATATCTAGTCTAAATCTACCCTCTTTCAGTTTAAAACTGTTACCCCTCATCATATCACATTCCCTGATAAAGAGTCCCTCCCCATCTTTCCTGTAGGCCCCCTTTAGGTACTGGAAGGCTTCTGTAAGGTCTCCCCGGAGCCTTCTCTTCTCCAGGCTGAACAACTCCAACTCTCTCAGTCTGTCTTCATAAGAGAGGTACTCCAGCCCTCTCATCATCGTCACGGTCCTCCTGGACTCCCTCCAACAGGCCCATGTCCTCCTTATGTTGGAGGCCCCAGAATTGGACACAGTACTCCAGATGGGGTCTCATGAGAGTGGAGTAGAGAGGGGCAGAATCGCCTCCCTCAGCCTGCTGGACACGCTTCTTTTGATGCAGCCCACGATGCGGCTGGCTTTCTGGGCTGCGAGCGCAGGTTGCTGGCTCATGTTCAGCTTCTCATCACCTGACACCCCCAAGTCCTTCTCCTCAGGGCTGCTCTCAATCGATTCTCTGCCCAGCCTGTGTTTTTGCATGGGATTGCCCAGACCCTTGTGCAGGACCTTGCACTTGGCCTCGTTGAACTTCAAGAAGTTTGCATGGGTCCACCTCTCAAGCCTGTCCAGGTCCCTCTGGATGACATCCCTGCCCTCCAGTGTGTTGGTCACTCCACACAGCTTGGTGTCGTCAGCAAACTTGCTGAGGGTGCACTCCATCCCAGCATCCATGTCACCAACAAAGATGTTAAACAGCACCGGTCCCAGTACCGACCCCTGAGGGATGCCACTTGTCACTGGCCTCCACTTGGACATCAAGCTATCGACCCATTGACCCAACTCGTTGACTGTGGCTGGTTTTCTGATTCAGCGAAGGTTTAGTCTTGATCTCGTTTCATCTTGCATTTGTTGCTCTGTAGACTTATATGGGTCCTCCAATTTGGCTGTTTTCCCAGGTGAGCAGTATTGATACCTGTACCTTTCTTCCTGAACCTGCTTCTCTGATTTTCTTTTGCTTTTTCTGAGGTAACAGTCCTAGTCTGTCCTTAGTTTTTCCAGGCTACTGATCATGCTCTTCATCCTGAAATGAACCACTCCTAACTCAGTGAGAGCCTCTAGCACCGAGGTGATCAATGTTGTGCACTGTACGTGACTAGACCTTCCTACTAGATCCTTATAGTGTTGCTATCCTAATCATATTACTGTGTTCTGTTTATATTGTGGTAGCTTTGCATTTTGACAACTGTAGTGGATGTAGGAGCTGTCCCTGTTAAGGCCAGTGAATGGAAAAGGATTATTCTGTGCATCTGTGCTGGCTCAGCAATACTTCTCCCCAGATCCATTTCTTGAATTTGCAACCCAGCGAGGTATTTGGGTAGCCTCTGTTTCTTCTCCATCCCAACTATATTGTGTTATGTTTATTACTGTTGACTTTTGCTTATTATGTTACCCAATTTCCCACTGAGACCTTTTTAATTTTACTCAGAGTCCTTCCAGATCCCAGCTAAACTTTTTGCCTTCTGCAGCTTTTACTGTTCCTCTCAGTTTTCCTACTGTGTCATCAGTATGTCAGGCAACAGAAGATCTTGTGTGCTGAACCCTGAGGTATTAGCTGGCATGTTGTTGCTATGCTGAATGTAGCATTGTTTTGATAGAAAGATTTTTAATAGCCAGCTCACTTAGTGTGAATTTCCAAGTGGAAATAGGGCTGCACTGTAATAATTTATTAATAATATGTGGCGACCCAGTTATTGGGCTGTTTACTGTATGAATATGCCTGTTTAGCCCAGTGGAAGGTTGTAAGGAAAAACAAGTTAAAGGAGAAGAATGGCTCTGGGCAGCAGTTCTCAAAGGGTTATCAAGATAGAGCTTCAGAGACAACAGTCAGCCTATTAACACGGAAAGTACTACCTTCTCCATGCACAGCTGCTTTTCTTGACCCGGGAGCCAGAAAAGCAAATGGCTTGGGTCACCTTAAGAAAAAAAAACATGATCTGCCCTTGAGAGGCAGGGCCCTTTTTTCAGCAAACTGGACAGATGCACAGGACAGGCCTTCTGTGGTGCAGAAAACACTAAAATGTCATCTAAACCTCATTAAACATTGTGTAAGATACATGTTTGACTGTCTTCCTCGTTTAAACTTCTTTTTCTCTTCAAGTGTCATTGCTGCTGTTGGAAAGAAGCAACACTCAGGGCTTCCTGAGCAGTTGTGAACAGAGGGAACACAAAATGCTGAAGGGAAGGACTGCAGCTATGTTCAGTGAACAAGTGCTAAGCAGATCAAAGGAGCCCTGATCTAGCTCTGCTGTAAACATGAATTTGTTCCTGGACAGCATAGTATGCTTTAAATATATCTAAGAGAAACAAATATAAAATAATTTTCCTAGCGTAGACATTGACACTTGCAACACATTAGGAGTCTGTCTTATACATGCATATGTATAACTATATGTGCATATGCTGTCAAGGCTCAGCAGAAGGAGAATCAAGGAATCGCCTTCCAGGAAAGGCAGAGGATCCCAGCTTGCTCTCCGAGTGGGTGGCTACTCTAGAATAGGCAAACAATCTCCCTCTAGTAGGTGCGTATCAAATATGCTGAAACTTAGACATCTTTAACCTTGAGTTTATGTCAATTGAAATCGTTTTGCTTTCCAAACAGCGATATCTTTGTATTGTGAAACAGTCTTTAATTTTGCCGAGAGAGACAAAAAGCATCATTTGGTGTGGTTTAAAATTAAAAAGAAAAAAAAAAGAGAGAGAATGAGAAACAATGGAGCTGTACTTGTGGTTTGTACGTAGCTGTTTTGTGGTAATGCAGGTGGCAGTTCTCTGAAATGTGGCACTGAAGTAACCTCACTAGCAGAGTGAGGTAAAATATTTTAAAATATTCCAGTATCTTGTAAAATATTCAAGTGGATGTTTTATTCTATATTTAAAATCCTGTGAATGAGATGTAAACTTCATTTAACTTACTTCTTGAAAACATTAGTTCCAGCTACCATGGTTGTGTTTTACTGCAGAGATGTGTTTGTTGAGAGGGAACGACAGTTTTTATCTACCGTGGTCTTAGATAGTGGTTCTACTATCTTCCTGAAGGGTCTTTCCTTGAATTTTGTCAAGAACATTGAGGTAATAGCTGTTATCATTTGCTTTTAAATGCATCGCATGTCATCACTTGCTAGGCTTGTTCTTTGTTGTTACAGCAAAGAATTTATACATAGCACAGTCAAGTGGGTAGCTGGACTTTTGCCTAGCTGTGCAGTGAAGGGATTCAAGCACAGCACAGATTGGGAGCTGAATTTGTTCTCCTTATGCAGTAAAGAAGCTAGTGCCTGGCTCTGTGAGAGCCAATTTGATGTTGTCTCATGTACATTGTACCGAACCTCTTTGTACTTTTCTAGTTGAAGAAGATTGGTGGCGGTGGCTTTGGGGAGATCTATGAGGCAATGGATCTGCTGACCCGTGAGAATGTGGCCTTGAAGGTGGAATCAGCCCAGCAGCCCAAGCAAGTTCTCAAGATGGAAGTGGCTGTCCTGAAAAAGCTGCAAGGTAAGGCAGAAAGCTCTTTGGAAATGCTAAAGGTCACTGTGTGTGTTAACAATTAGAATCCAAAGTTGCAAATGTTCTTTGTAATTTTCTCTTCAGATTCCATCTATATGTGAAGTTACATTAAGTCATTCAGCTCAGAAAGTTATTACATTCTGCAAAGCGTCCTACTCAAGTGAGTCCCAACTGTAGGGACTGTTTTTGTCTGCCAGGCTATAAGAACAGTGAGGAGACTTAAACTGAACTATTGGTACACTGATCTGTGCAGTCTAGTGATACTGATGAGATAATAAAGAACAGAGCAAGCAGCGTTGGACTAAGAAATGAGGTTAGCTGATTGCCTCCCAGAGGCCCAGGACAATGTTTGTCACTATAGCACTGTGAGCATGACAGAGTCTCCAAGTAAAATGGTTGACTAGTAGATGAGTGCAAAAAGTGGATAACATGAATATAGGGAAACTGGCAATTAGTTATTTTTTCACATACCTGACTGTCCTGAAGGCAAAGTATGAAATGATTTTAGGTCTTTTAGTTTTGAAAGTGGTGGTTTTGAATTACGTTCATTTAAATGATATGCCTATTTTTAATTTTTCCTAACACAGCTTTATATTGGTTTGGATGTGGAAGTCAGCCGTGGGACCATCGATTTCTGTAGTTGACCCTGGCAAAGCTTATAAGCAGGTTTCAAACTGACTGGGAAGCAGCAAAATGGGAGCCTTCCTTGGCTCATGTCCAACCCTGCTTCCACTTAAGAAATTACACCAAAGGGGGACTTGCCTTATGCCAGTCTGCTGTTTTCTGTTTACTCAGATGAAACTATAAATAAGGCTAAAATTTAAACTTGCTGTGCTGATCTTTAAAGTCTTTTAAGTCACAGTCAGTCTCGTGAGTGAACAAGTAATATAGGGTGAAAGAAGCCAGCCCGTATCCCAAAGGCTTTTGCAATGCTGATGAGATCCAGTTTAACACCAAAGGGTGCAAGGGAGCAGTCTTGCTGCAGTTGTTCCTGGCTGAAGTGACAGTGAGGGGGCTTCTACTAAAAACTGGTTGCTAGAGGAGGATTTAAACGAGGAATAATTTCCAAATCTGCCTTTGAGGAACTGAGAACTGCTGTTTGCTGAAGTGTGCATTGTGCATGGATTTCCTTGTGAAGGCAAGGCCAGCTATTGACAGGTACAGTTTACATGTTCTAGTATAATATGCCTTTGAAGGGATGTTTCTTTTTGCAGGATTCCCACTTGGGCTGAGGAAATACCTTCCCATGAAGCAGTGAGTAGTATCCTTATCACCAGGACTCATGCTTCAGAGAGAGCATTGTGGCCCTATGTCCGTGTCTATACCTCTGCCCTGAAACAAAACCTCGAGAGATATGATTGAATTAGAGGGTGAGACTGTTGCAGGTCTTGTGAAACAGGATTTGCTCAATGTTTGTGACACAGCCTCTAGGTAAAAGTCAGTGAATTGTTTTTGAAGGTCAAATAGTTTTCCACAGTTCAGCTCTTCTAAAAGGAGGACTGATAAGGCCTTTTCTGAATACACTATATTGTAACAGATGCAGCTGAGCTGCGTAAGAGAATCAAAACAAAGGAGAAATCAACCCAGGTCATTAGGGGGAAGCTTGCTGTTCATCTGCGAAAGACCTGGATATAGAGAGCCCCCAGAGTACAGCAGAGTGGGGGCTGAGGTCTGAAAGCAATGCAGTGAGGGCAAGCAAGGTGGAGATTTAGATTTTTGCATTTGGTTGTACACTTGGAACTGCTCTGAATTGAGTGAGGGTGTGTAGAACAGTGGATTATTAGGATACCAAGAGATGATGCTGTCATGCTGGTTAGTGTCAATACGTGTTACATCCATGGCAGGGAGTGCTTGAAAAGCATGACCCGAAGTCACCAAATCAGAACTAGCATCAGAAAATGTGCAAGGAGTTGACTAATACTTACGCTTTGCCATCAGTGTTTATTTCTGGAAAATAGTTGAAAATACCAAATGCCTGAAAAAACACCCACAGTTGTACACAGCATGATCCTGGTAACTGGGGAGAGGGCGTGGTGGTGTGTGGAATTAAGAGAGTCCCTTGGCAAAGCAGTTAGTAAATATTAAGGATAGAAAAGACTGAAGAAGCAGAATTGGCTATGCATCAGCTATCCTGCATTTAAGAATGACAAATTACATCAGCCATATTTTTATAAATCAAGCTGTTCTGTGAAGAATTTAGCTTTTTTGGTTCAAGGTTAATCCCCAAATGCCTTACTGAAATAAATGATAAAGTTAAAATAAGAAATAAGGTTGAGAGAGTTGGGAATCATGCATTGTGTATGTTTTCACTGTGAGCTGTTGGGAAGAGGTGAGAAACATCTCAGAAAGGGACATGCTGACTTTATCCAAACAGTTGGTGGATGGAGGAAGTTGGTGGTATTACCATAGGTGATAAAGCTGGTTCACGGTTCTCCAGGTGAAAAGTAAGGGAACAGTGTCATCTAAAATTCCTCTGTACTTTTCTGGTAGCATTTAACATTACAGTCCCTCTTAAATAGTACAGCTTTATTGTTTTCTGTTTAGGTATCACACCAACATTAAATGACTAATGAGCTGCTGCTCTTTTCAGAGCTTGTGATCAGTGTCTTGCAAGTCGCTAGAGCTTCATGAAGTTTGGGGTAGAGGAGGCTGGCTGTTAGCCTGTACTGCAGACCTACTTCAGACCTGATTTGGGTGCAGCCTGACCTTTCGGTGCAGTAGCTCCTGATCGGTTTGCACTGCAGGCCGTTGCCAACAGTCAGACTTTCTGGAGTAGCCACATAAGGAACACAGCCAACAGGTCCCACGCAATGTCCTTTCTGCACTGGCAGTCCACACAGAACAACTGGGGAACTAAACAGTTAATGACTCTTCTAGATAGTCTCTATACCTTCTATAAACACTGTGTGTAGTTTTCTACTGTGAGGGTGGTCACTTTTTTTTTTTTACTGTGAGGGTTGTCAAACACTGGTACAGGTTGCCCAGAAAGGCTGTGGAGTCTCCGCCCTTGGAGATATTCAAAATCCAACTGTATGTGGCCCCGGACAACCTGCTCTAGCTGTCTGTGCTTGAACAGTGGGAGTGGACTAGATGATCTCACTTCCAACATAAATGATTCTGTGATACTTGTGCTTGGCTATGTGAGATCACTGCCACTTCAGTATCTCTCAACTGCCCTGTAGATTCATTCTGTTCTGCTCCTACTTGATTTGATTTTTCTAGCTGTATAGTGCTTTTTCTTTATCTATTTAGATATCAATGTGTTTGCCCAAGGCAAAGTTCTTTCTGACTTGTACTGTTACTTACAAGGATTGTAGATCATCTTGTGACCAGCCTTCCAAATCTTTATGCTGTCTTGGGGCTGGGAAGCACCAGCAATGGTGTCCTTATAGCCTTTGGGTGAAACAGGATTGAGAAGTTAGTTTACAGAGCTTCTTGCTCAAGCAAGTGATGAGCTGAAGCTCTCAGTTGTGCTGTTGTTGCCCATTAACCCAAAAAGTTTCCAGCAAGATTTCTGTCTTTTTCTTGCCTTCCATGGACTGTTTTAGCAAAAATCAAAACCTCTTGGTCCCACAGAGTTGCTGTAGAGTATTTCCTTGTTCAGGCTGGGCTTGCAGGGCTCAGGACATTCTATCTGGTGCTACTCTATCTGGCCAATTCTAATCAGAGCACCACAAGATAACACTTTTTTTTTTTTTTTAATCTTTGTCAAGCACTGTTTGGCTTATGTTGTCCTGTTGCTCCCCTCTTCTGACAGGGCCTTGGCACTGTTGAACCAAAGCTGTTTTCTCAGTGTGTGTTGGAAGCTTGCTTGGGGAACAGGGAAATTGCATTCTCTTTTTGGTACCATTAGGAACGTTGACCTCAGTATCACAATATGTATTAGTGTCATTGCTGCTCAAGGAGGCCTGCAGCCTCCACAGTGCCTGATTTTACCCGTATCATCATTGCAGCACAAGCACATGGGATCCTCCATGATGCCAGGCCTCTTCCATGAGAAGTCACCATTTGAAAACAAGTCTTTCTTTCCAAATCCTCACCATGTGGTGGCATTCAGACAACCATACCTTGTTGTAGAAACAATGGCCACTACAGATTATGACCTTGGACCTCTCTTTTCCTTGAGGTTGCACCATGTGTTTACGCACTGTCTGCTGTAGCTGAAGTCCTCTGCTCTTTATCAAATCAGCCTAAGCAACCCTTTCGGCCTGACTACAGGAGTTGCTCACCACTTCTGTTGGACTTGATTATCTCTGGCACATCTGTCCCTTCCGTGGACAAAGGGGTAAGCAGGACAATGTCTACCTGGAGGATCAGAAAATTTTCTTTCCTTGAAGAAGGCTGCTGTGCAGTTCCTACCTACTGGGTGTCATGGAGAGTCCAAGAAACCACATCAGAGAGTAGACTTTTGCAGTAGTAGATTCTTATATACATATTTATCTCTAAAACGTGTGATAAGTAACAGGCAATATAGAAATGATACGAAAAATTCATGATGTACAGCAGTTAAGAAATGTGTGTATGTAGTTGGGAAGTATAGGGATATTAAATCAAAGTAATAGTATGAAAAAAGATAAGAAATATTATTCTATGGATAAATCTTACCTATAACAAATTCAGAAACTGTTTCAGGGATAGTTTGGCACATCTGCACAAGGCACTTGGGCACGAATACAGCTTCTCTGTCAGAAGAATACTATTTTAGTGCCAAGCCCTCATTTTACTACCTTAATCACTACTGTAAAATTATCTTTAGTGAGATAATTGTATATGATTGTACCATTTGCACATAATTTTAACCTATTAGGACTTTTATACTTTGCAGTCAAGCATTTTGAAACCAAGCCTAAGCTGCACTGGCAAAATAGTTCTTGCAGATACAACTTGTCTCCAGCAGAGAAGGATGCTCGTTTAGTTGTATCCGCGTTTTGCTGTGTAAACAAGCCTTTTGATCACATACGTTAAAAAGCAAATGGAAATAAGATCTGTATGGCTAAGTGAATTAGCAACTTAATTATCCAGAGAGCGTATTAAGCTCTCTTAAGCTATGTCTACATTAGCGAGCAGTATAGTACCAGCAGATCAATGGATAGAAGCGGTTGCTCAGGCCTATACACTTCCAGCATATATGGCTTGGGCATTTTATACTATAAACAGCACGTGTTTTAGGGATTTTCCTTTGGGTTAGTTTTAATCTGGTCCCCCTGTCTGAGGGATCATTGTTGATTTGGACTCGCTCCTTCAGGATTTGGGGACCATTTGGTGGGCACCTGAAATAGAGCTTCTGGGACTGTTTGCTCAGAAAAGTTTATATGACCACTGGCACATGGTAATTGCAGTGATTTAAGGCAGTATGGGTGCTTGCTTTAAAACCTCATTGCTATTATAAACCAGGACTCTGAGACTCCTGTTCTTTGGAACCATGGGGAAAAAAAAGAGGTGGTTTCCTGTCATTGAACACGTTGCAGAAAGAGTCCTGTTGCTTCTAGATGAGCAGATGTTTTCCCATATCTTCAATGCTTTTCTAACCCTTTGGAATAGAGACAGAAAGAAATCTGCCTGCTCTCTATGTGACTTTTTTTTTTCCCACCCTGGATTTGCTGTGGAGCAACATTCAGGTGGTAAAGGAGCATCTGTGAAATGCTATTTGGACTCTGCTTGCCATCTCTGAGGTCTTTAAAGTTAATCAAAACACAACGGCTCTGTTAAAACGGCTCTTGCACAGCTTTTGAGGTGCTTTAGGGCTTGAAGGCTACCTCAGTGTCAGTCTGCCTTTCCAACAGCAGCCTTAATTGCAGAAGTAGTAAACCAATATCCCTGATGAAATCCAGTGGATTTCTTTTCTCTAGCTTTCAGGCTGCTGCGGAGAGGGGTGTGGAAACCATCTTTACATGCCAAAATGGGCACTGTGTCTTTCCTAGATGCTCAGCTGGGGCTGTGTGAGGCCCAGCAGCAGATGCTTTGAATTCAAAAGTATTCTCTGTGTCCTTACCTGCTTATTGATAGGTCTTTCTGGGAGCACTCACAGGGCTTGTGAGACTAGGATGGTGCAAAAGGATCTCTCACGAGGCATGTACTTCAGATGCCTTCGGGTCCACAGGCTCCTGAAAATACTGATGGGGCCACAGCATTCTGCTCCCTTTGCTGAGATTCTCCTTGGAGCAGCGTAGCAGTCAGATTGTCAGTTAAAATGGCCAGATTATTCTGGTGCTGAGTACTGTTTTCTGTTCATCCGCGGTGGCAATTTTGCCCTGGTTTGAGGCTACAAGGCCCCATGTACTTGCCTTTGACCTCGCTCGGCTGCCAGATATTCCTAAGTTCTCTTCAGTGTGTCATTTTCTTTGTAAATGCCTTCTTTTCAGTGTGACCGATCTCATTGCATAGGACTCTTGATTAATTTTATTCTGCAGTGCGGAGATCTTCTGCATATTGAGTAGTTGTGCAAGATGCAGCCTGGTCACAGGCATTGTAGTTTTTGAGTACCTGGTTTTATTACAGCAGATAGTGAAGCAGGTCTGTGTTGCTTGTTCCCTGTTTACTGCCAGGGGTTGGACAGGTAAGGGTTTCCTAACAAAGTAGGGGAAGAAAGGGGATCTTGCTTGGTTTTACTCATTTGACAGCCCTAGTCTTTTCTTTTTGCATATGTGAGTTTTTCATGTTAAAGTGGTGCCTTAACTCTCTGTGATTCAGTTTCTGTTACTTTTGTAGACCCGTTTTATGTTTCTGCTGTGTGTTGGTTGATGTAATCAAGCTATCTGTAAAGGCTGGAAAGCGGGGTAAATTACCCTTGGTGGGCTTTTAGGCTATTGCAGGGTGGCAGATTCAGATGCTTGATGTAGCTCCAGCATCTTTGCCCAGCACTGCATTTTTTCATGTGGAAGAGTCCTAAGGGTGTTCGAATGAGCTGGCATTTATGCCACATGTTTTCTGTGTCAACCATGGTGTCACGGGATGGGCGAAGGACATGGGATGAATGAAAGAGGATTTGAAACGCTTTTCTTGAGGCTGTGTTGAGATTCTTTCTCCTTCGCTATTCTGCCTTGCCCTGTGTGGGATCTATTATCAATTGCTCGTCTTAAGGTTTTTAGTGGTCTTGAGAAACAAATAGAGGAAATTATGCCATTCAAGGTCAGGCAGTTTTACCTTTTACTGTTTGATTAGAAGATGATGACCAGCCTTTTTTTTTTTTTTAATATCCATTAGTTCATTCATTTATTACAGAAGCACTAGCAAGGTTAACCCAGTTGATTAAATTCTAGTTGGTTAGTATTGAATAATGTAGTTATTTAAGCCTTACTTCCAGCATAGAATTTGTTCTTTCATGTTCAAAACTCCTCAGTTTCCAGCTGAGTTGACAAGTCCCTGAAGTCAGCTAGTTTGTCTGGCCAGAGATGAAACTTGCTAACAGCAAAGGAAAGAAAACTGTATGCTAGTCAGCTTTGCCAAGATACAGACACCATTTCCAAGTAAAGTTAAAGATGATGAAAATAACTCTCATTTCATTTTCTAGTCCTGATGGATCCTCCATTTCTTTAGAATATTTGTACAGAAGTGAATTCGATACTCCCACCATACAAAACCTGCGATAAGCTGATAAACCTGATACTGATGTTGACAGGTGAATAAAAAAGAGGATAGCTGTAAAATATATATTATATCTATAATGTAGAGTGTGAGAAATAGCTGCAGCTTTCCAAATGCTGGCGGGAGCAATTGTATAACTAGATGTCTGCAACTGTGCATATAATTGAGACCCTGGCAGTGCCAAGTGCTCAAGCGATTTATGTCACTAAGCACTTGGGCTTTTGCTATGCAGTTGTCTTTAGGGATGAGCTGCTGGATGGCTGTGCCGTGCTGGTTATTTTTGGCCAGCAGGGTACCATTATTGTTTTTGATACTTCTTGTGTTACCTAAATAAAAAGAAACTTGACTTGATGATTCTACAATTAAGCTGAGCTTGTGATTAGAGAGGTCAGAGGTTGCTGCTGAAGTGAGAGGCAAGCCTTAAAGAAAAATGAGTGTTTGGCACAGATGGATCCAGAGGATAATTTAGGCTGGTGGGGAGCGCCTCTGGAGATCTCTAATACAACCTCCTGCTTCAAGCAGAAAGAAATAGATCAGGTTGCTCTGGGCCTTTTCCAGTGAAGTTTTGAATGATCTCCAAAGATGGAGATCCCACAGCATCTCTGGGCCCCTGTTCCAGGGTTTGACCACCCTCATGGTGAAAAGAAATTACACGTAATGGGAGCTTCCCATGTTGCAGCTCATGTCCAATGCCTCTCTGTGCACCTCTGAGAAGTTCTCAGCACTGTTCTGTTAGGTGGCTACAACCAGCAGTTAGATCCCCATCTGGTGCCTTCCTAAAGCTGAACAAACCTAATTCTCTGAGGCTTTTTGTGAATTCCACGTTCTCCTTTTCCTGCAACCATCCTGGTGGCCGCTGCTGGACTCACACTGTTACATCAGAGTTGGTCTTGTACTGCAGAGGAAATGCAAGAATTGGTAAGGTAACAGTGATAAGAGTAACAAGAATTGCCATGAGATTTATGATAATCTATGCAGTAGAAGTTTCTTCAGTGTTTTGGGTGGACTGTTAGCAATGAGACGGCTCATCTATAGAGATGAATCACAAAATGATTTTAGCATAAATTTAAAAGATTAAATTGTTGAACTCCTTTTGGGGGAAGAGTGGTTATTTTTTTTCTGCAGGTGAAAATGCAGGAAATACAGAGTCTGTTACCAAAAGAAAAAAAAAAAGACACTTCAAATTGCAACAATAATGTCACATATTTATTTCTTACTATTTATTTAATTAGTTGCATTGCTGTATTGAAAATACATTAGGAATATTTAAGAACTTAAAGGAGTAGAAGATTAGAATGAATATTGGTTTCCAGAAGTTGGAAATTGATCCATGTGGAAAAATACACTCAAAAAAGGATCATAATTTAATTTTTTTAAGTGCTGTGTAATGAAAATTTTTCAGTATAAACACAGGGTT
This sequence comes from Ibidorhyncha struthersii, assembly GCA_013398815.1. Lineage (NCBI taxonomy): Eukaryota > Metazoa > Chordata > Aves > Charadriiformes > Charadriidae > Ibidorhyncha > Ibidorhyncha struthersii. The sequence goes on along the minus strand of VZSZ01000926.1, from coordinate 150,126 downwards.
CTTAATCACATCTCTACAAGGTGATGAATATCTATCCTGGGTTGGAAGGATTTTCCAGATACTTGAGGTTATTTTTGTGCATGAGGAAATGGTTATTGACTGCAATTTTTAAATTCTTTCAGAATAAGGATAGTGAAGACTCAGTAACTGAAATATTTGTATGTCTTACGCAGTATTATATGGGAGATTATTATGTTCATTTTAGTTTAAAGGCAGCAGTAGAAAGAATATTATTCTATGGGTGAACATTAAAACATTGCCTTAACTAAATGCTTGGAAAAATGAACGCATGTGAAACAAAATAAACCACACATTCTCTGAAACTTTTCTCAGGTCAGTGTTTATGAACACCAGGCTGACTTATTCCTCCAACCTATGTTAGTTAGTTAACAGGCCAAAACTCTTATAATCTCTTACTCTGTTCCTTTACTTTGTTCAAATATAACTGCTTTGTTTCAGTAATAAACAAATACAGGTATAGGACTTATCTTCTAAAGTATGAGTTTGTGATCTTCTGTAATATCAGAGTGGCTGTTCAGTGGAACAGTCTAGCAAAGGGGCAAGTGTGATCTGGAAGGTTAGTGCAGTAGAATGGTTGTGAGGCTCCCCATACTATACCTTGAAAAAACTTTTTTTTTTTTTATCTTTTCTTACTTTTGGGGGTTAAAATGCTGTTCTTTCTGCTATGATCTTCATGCTTGAGGAGGGCATATGCAAGGAAAGACAGCTATTCTCTTCTGCCTTAAAGGAAAGTATGACACTCCCATCATCCTGTCTGCACAGGAGGTTATTAACATGATTGTTCCTATGGCCTTCATAATTCTGATCAGCCTCAGGACTGGTCTGCAGGAATCCCAAAGTCACGCCTGACTGTCAGTCTCCATCTGCTACTTCAGCGTGACATGAGCTCCTCTGAGAGAGCAAACAGTTGTAACCTGGTGCCTCCTTCAGTTGAAAAATGAGTAAAAGCCTAGGAAACCCAGAGGGGCTGATGCTGCAAGCATTTATCCCATCTATATTACCAGCCGGCTGTACACACTCCACCTCTAAATGTGGCCTGCTTTCTCTACACTCTGTTATATTCCTTTTGTTTCATGCAGGGATTGGCACAGTCTTCCCACCTCCCTTTCTTCTTTTACTGGTGTTGCTTGTGTTGCAGAATAGTGCATGGGAGAGCTGTTCCAGGGAGAGCCTAAATTCCTAGGACCAACAGGTCAGGTAGGAGCCCATTTTAGGATGGAAAGGAGGATTCAGTATGAAATCAAGTCAGTTTGGGGATGTGGGTCATCATGTGGGTCATCAAGAACTGTCAGTCAGTTCATTATTTTCAAAAATTACAGCAAGCAGAACATGTAACATGTTGTCTGCCTCAACATGCACACAATTCTCAAAGACAATAAATTAAAAATTTGAGCGCTTCTTCTTTCTGTAAAATTTTGTGATCCAGAAAATAATGCTATGGAGGAAACTGATATATTTTTATTTTTTTAAAAAAATAAGGTCTTGGGAATATACTCAAAATCAGAAGACGCAGTACCAAATTAGCAGGGATGTGTCTTAAGTCACAGTCAAGTGTATTGGTTTAGCTGGCCCCCCTGTCAGAGGATTGGTTTTTAATGTTCTTGTCCATAGTTTTACAGCAATAAAAAGCACGTGGCGTCCTTGTGTTACGGTTTGAAGAACCCACAACAATTTATTGTCACTCAGACAATTATTCAGTCACCTGATAACTCCTCCCCACCTGGAAAGGGGAATCGGGGGAAACCTGAGGGTTGAAATGTAAACAGATTTAATAGAATAAGACTAAATAATTAACATTAATAACACTAAAAAACCCAATATTGATCCCAATACCAGTATAAAATATACAAGGATTATGACTCAGCCAGTAATAAGTCAGAAGCTGTGCACTCCCAGCAGGGGACAGCAAATGTCGGACACTGGGAGCGCTACGGCTTCGGGAGGAACGAAAGGGCTCAAGCGTCCGGCACCAGGACAAGAGGTTCTGAGGATCACAGCTATCAAGGGAGAGGGAAACCCTGCAGCAAAATTTCTGATGTATATTGATTATGACGTTCATGGTATGAAATAATCCTGCTGGCCAGCTTGGGTCAAGTGCCCGGGTCTCACTCCTCCTCATCCCTGCACCTGGCTAGGTTCGAAAACACTGAGACCTTGAGACTCGCACACAGTAGCTGGCTATGAAGTAAATATTTTCACAAATTCAGACACTAGAGTCTTCTAAAAATGCAATTTTCCCAAGTATTAGAAGAGACCTTACCGAAAAGTAAAATTACTGAAAGAGAAATTAATCCTGTGTCACTCAAACCAGAACACCTGCCTATCAGTGCTTTGCAATTATTTGAAACAATAAAAGCAAGGAAAAATTGGAGAAATGTACCCATTTTACCATACAGTAGCTCACATTGCCAGTAGAAAAGTCACTGTTTTGGCTGTTACCTCAGTATCCATCCCCTGGTGCTCTGAAAGGCAAAACAAAGCAAAGTGGGGCTCACAGTGTGTCTGTGAGTGAGCCAGGCTGGTCTGCGTGAATCTGTACGGACTTAAAGGAGTCAGGTCTGGGATGAGCGTGGACCTGCGCTGGCTTGTCCAATCCTGTCTGAGACCTCTGTAGATTGCCAGTTTGCTAAAGCGCACAGGTATTATAAGCTGCTAGAGAAACATAACTGGTTGTTGCTGAGGTTGTCCAGATATGTTGACCTGGTAGCCACAAATCTGACTTTGAGGCTGCCTTCACATCAGTTGGCAGGCACCACGGCTGTCCGTATTGGGACCCATGGCAGGAAGACGTGTGGGATAATTGAGGCTTGCTGGCAGTCCCTTCTTGGTAATACCCAGGCCAGGACGTGTGTGACATCCAGACAGTATCTCAAGGAGTTCCTTCAGAAAACCAAAAGCCTGTATGTAAAAATCAACACTGAATTTGCAGATAGTAGGAAACCAGCAGCACCCAGTACTCATGGGCACACACAGGACTTGGATTTGGTACGTGAGAAAAAGGATCGAGGAAGAGTGTGCAGGCTGCCCTCTGATGTATGCTGAAGAGGGTACTTTCCTGATCTCTAAATATGGTGGCTTGTGACATTCCTTGATGGTTTCAGCACGGTCTTGCACACTCAGTCCTGAAACTGGATGATGCCCTTAAGTCTGTGCCAGAGACATGAAGGATCTGCAGCCACATAACCTTCCTGCTTATCTAACCAGATGTAGGCAGATACTAGGATTGATTGGCTTGTTTGTTTGTTTTAAGCCTGTTCTTCCAAAGGGAGTAAGGAATAGCCAAGGCCTCTGTCCCTCCAGTTCTGGTTGCCAGCAGCTCTGTTATCTCCTTGTGGTGGGTGTTCTGCTGTGGGATGCTGCTGGGCCCTGGCAGGAGGGCTTTTGATGCTCTTACCGAGAGCCCTGGGATAGAGCTCCATATTCCACAGCTGTATGTGTTGCTCTAGTCGAAGCTCTGGTTCTCCAGTGAGAAAGCTGCTTTTTTGTCTCCTGCTGCCCTCCAGGTCCCTATTCTGTCACATCTTGCTGTCCCCAACAGGTTTTGATGCCCTAGGCCTATGGTGCACACAATGAGAGCAATAGCAGAGTCCCAAGGGTGTTACAGGCAGCGCAATTACTGTTTACTGTGTATATTCATGTTCTTCCTTTTTTTAATTTAAAACTGGGAAGTATCAAGCAATAAGCTTTGGTTTAAAAACGAATTAAAATCACCATTGTTCAAGTGCTACAATGAAATACAGCACAAAGCTATGCAATGATGCTAACTCTCTTCCCTGCTTAGAAACCCCACCAGGAACCAAATGTTCACCATTGTGGTGTGCATCAACCTTTACTCTGTTATCAGTAGTCTGCTATTAGAGAAACATATGCATCATACTTCCCCTTTTGCTAATATAGAGAGAGCACACCATCACAAATCTATTACAGGTCAACCTTTGCTCCCTCTGGGGTGGTTTGGGTTCTTTTTTTTGTCTGGATTTGTTTGGGGTTTTCTTTGGGGTTGTTTGGTTTTTATTTGGGGTTGGTTTTTTTTTTTGAAGATAGATCCTGCCTGGTGCCACGTGATGAAATGTAGACATTGCAGCAGCACTTTTGTACCACAGAGAATGAACCTAGAGGACTAGCTGAGTGTTGCAGAGTGGCTGATTTGTTTTGATTTTGCCTGAATAGATGTAATTTGTATTTCTAACACCATGACAGAACTCAACATGAAATTGCCCGGGTTTATTTCCATCTTTTAGTATGAAATTGCTTTAATGTTTTAATGGAGTTTTTCCATAAGCATCTTTCCTTTCCATATGTTTCTGACTATTAAAATCAGAGTTTGTCCATGTTGAAGTAGCATTAGTTTAGCTGTTTCAGGGTAAGTAATGCCAATAGGCAAGTGTAGTGATGGCATGTGAAGGTCAGCATTTACTGAGTAAAGTTGGTGTGCTGAGCTTAAGTGTGCTGGCCGTGAACCTGTGAAACCATGTGGTCATGTGTGCTATCCGTGGTTTAGTTCAGGGATGGCGGTGGTGGTGTTGCATGCACATGGCGGTGGTATAAACTGCAGTTTGTCATGCTCTCTCTTGTACCCTGTGTCAGTTTGAGGATTCGAGGTTCCCTGACACTGATTTCCCCTCATGGCTGTTTCACAGGCAGTTTTCTTGTTGAATGTCAGTACTCTCCTGAGCTATGAGACTGGGAAGTTGAAACAAAATCCATCTGTTCTGCAAAACTCCCTGCCTGATGCCACTTACGCTTACAAGCCCTTGATCAGAAACCATTTTTCTAAAAATCATGATCACAGGGTTGTTATCTTACGTTCCATTCTGTATGTTTCTATTTCTTTTCAGGGAAGGATCATGTTTGCAGATTTATTGGGTGTGGAAGGAATGAAAAATTTAATTATGTCGTCATGCAGCTTCAGGTGAGTTCTGTGGTTCTGCTCTCCCCGCTGTACCATGGAGATGGCATCACAGGGAAGGATTTACGGTGAGAGAATAAGGCCAAGCACTGGTGTAGAGACTTTATTGTACATAGAAAGTGGGTGGAGCAGGAGGCAGCGAGAAGCAGTGGTGTTGCTGTGATACCCCTGGGGTTAGCTCCAGTTATCAGGATGTGCTAAGGTATTTCATAGCTCTGCTTTTCTGTTTAAGATGGCTTTCTGTCAATTTTCTGGGAGAAGCACTCAATTCAGAATGCTCATAAGAGCTACCCACAATATCGTGCAGCAGGCGCAGCTGTTTGAAATATCTCCTGCAGAGCTCTGTGATGCAGCATTCAAAATATGTCTTGTATCGGAGCTCAGAGTGCGGTGAGAGCCAGTGGTGTCACACCAGCAGCACAGTCTTCTCTATGAAAGGGAGTGATCCCTGGCTCCCCTGTCTCTACCAAGCTCAGCAGCAGCTTTGCTTCTGCTGTGAAAATGTTTTCTCCTGTTTGAACAGTGCTAATATGAAATCAATATGGGTAAACACTTGGGTACCTAGCACATGGTGACTGCGCTGCTAGACAGCCAGCTACTCCTATCAGAGTTATCCCGCTGAAGTCTTACATGGGTGTCCTCACAAGCCACAATAACAGCAGGAGCTGCAGGGACGTCTGCATGGTTTAGCATGAAACTTCACCAAGAAAACATGTATAGTTAGAACATCAGAGCCCAAATATGGTGGTACTGTCACGAAAACAGCTTTCTTTTTGATGAAAGCAGCTTTCTTTTTGCAGCGTACAGTCACAGGAGAAAGAGTTGGAGGGGAGCAAGTGGGAAGAGATGGCTGAGTCAAAACCACATGGAAGAAAGACTTTTAAGGACAGGGAGATTGTCCCTGACTCGAGGGGAATACTTTCAAACTAAAGGTGCTTTTTTCTGACATAGTTGCCTTGGAAGGTGGCCTGTTTCAGCACCTGACATAAGAGTTGACAGGGAGCTTGTTCTATCTCTCTTGCAGTTTGTATGATCAGGGTTTTGCTGTGCAAAGCACTGTATGATTATACAGTACAAGCCTATCCTTCCCCTGAAGAGCTTGCAACCCATGTCATGTTTCTTTATGTATAATTTGGGTGATAGAACATGCTGAAGGAAAGTGAGAAGGTTGAAGCACTAAGTAATGAGAAGTAAGCTGCTGCATAAACTGGAAGGTTATTTTTAATTAGCGAATGGTGAATGAAGTAAAATAGACACCAGCAGACCCCAGTACTTCTTTAAAATAAACTTCTGATTCTTTTGAAGTGTAGTTCTACTTTGCAAGCAGATGTATAAAACCAGTAAATTCCTGGTGCTTGGGTTTGCCTTTTACGCACCGTTGGCATCCCAGCTGCTGTTACAGACAGAAAAAACCTTTTGCTTTCTAACCAGCCCTGGCTATTGCTGCTGCTGCAGTGTGAGTGTGAATATGATTCTTGAAAGGGCCAGTCCGGAGCTCATGGAACAACAAGGCTTCTAACCCCCCAGTCCTGTCCTTTGTACTTTGGAAAAAACTTCTTTGCACAGAATCTCTTACTTTCTAGCCTGTTCTTGAATATGTAGCTGAGCTCGTAGAGTAGGCAGAGCTAAAAATTATTTCATTATTTGAAAATGAAGACTTTGATACTCAAAGCATTAGTTAGTTTTGCATCATCACTCTTCAGGCTAAAATTGTCCTTCAGCTTCAAGGTCTGCTGAGACATGGTTTATCACGTGTATCACTGTTGTGCACTGCAATTCTCCCTTTCTCTTCAGTCACTGGGACAGAGGCTTCCACTCGAAGTTTTGCAACTCATTGCATCTGCTCTGTTTCTTAGCCAGCCTGATGGTGTTTATTTGGAAAATAATGCTTATTTTCTGTCTTTTCCTGGGGCAGTATTGTATAGTCGCATGCCTTGAGTTGTTTCTGGAGAGCAGGTGTCTGAGACTGTATCCCAAACCAGCTGGGGGAAATTATGGCACATTTCAGTGTGCGGCTCTGAAAAAAATCTGCCTTTCCCTGTTACCATTGGATAAGATAGCTGGTGTCCAAGGAACCAATTTACAGTGGAAAGAAAGATCTGCTGTCAGTTCAGTAACCCGGATCTTTCAGGACAGCCATGGCAAATCTGTGCTGCCTCTAGTAAACTGTCACAGAAATTAAAAAAGATAAGCACTAGAGAAGAAGCTTAGTCTTATTTTGGTCACGGTAAGGAGCAAACCTGGGCCGGTTGCTGTGGTTTGGCTGTATCTGTATTAGCTGACCTGTATCAGCTGTGGTTGTTCAAGGGACCAGAGCCCTGGAGTGAAACATGGCTTAAACCAATTTGAGAGAATAGTCATACACTAAAAGAGCCAGTTGCAATTGGCCCCTTAATGTCTGTAAATAACTTGAGAACTGGAAATGAATGGATGAATAGGTGGCATTTCACCAGTTTGGAGAGAAATCTGTGTTTTCTCATCAAATGTTTGGAATCTTTTATATAACTTCTGTTGTGAATTTTGTTTTAATACATCTGGACTTGTCTTATAAACATGTATGTCTTTGCAGAAGCAAAATCAAGAGATTCTATATTATAGTGATAATCAGTATGTTACTATAACTTTTGTTCTTGATGTGTGTCCTCTGACTCTTATTCATAATCTTTTTGATCACTTGATAAATGCATTAGTTCTGTGGATTAGAGGGGTACACTGCCATAGAATATAATCATTTTAACACCTTCTCACCTTCTTTCTCTTTACAAATCTTAAGAGGTATAGACAAAGCTGAGATTACAGAGATCAAAGAACACTGATTCTCCTGGTGTTTAGTCTGTCCTTCCCCCCTTCCCCCCCCCCCAATTGTCTTTATTTTCACCTACAGCTGGTAGACATTTTTGCTCTAGAAATTTAATTAACCGGAGGTAAATTACCATTTATTTTTTTTTTAATAACTACTTTTTAAGTCAGTGGGAAAATCCTCCTCTCCTGATTTTGGGTATGATTCTCTTGATAGACAACTTTCCCCATGTTGGTGTTGCCACAACAATGCTGACTTGAGCTTGAGCCAGACAGTTGTGAGCTAGGGAGTTTCTAATGAAACAGCTTCTGTGAGCTGTAATAGATAGTGGCTTCATGACCTGCTTATCATATTTGTACTGCTTTAATCTTTAGATGGCTCAGAGAACAGTCAAAGGTTGGTCTGGTTTTAACAGTAGGAAGATGCTGGGCTCATAGAGTCTGAGGCACTGCTGTCCATGCCGTGCCTATTTCCCAAAGAGTACATCAGCTCACTTCCCAAGATAAGAGTCTGGTATCTTCTTATCAGCGCATACATCACTTAAAAGCTAAAATGAAGTATTGAAAAATCATATACAAGAAATAAAACAGGCATAAGGTGAACACCCGTCTGATTAGCATTTCTGCTTTTGGGGGGATGCGTTTTAGAACTTGCAGCTGTGAAATGCTATGCTTTACTGTGATGTTTTAAGTGTTTTACTGATTGTTTCAGGGCCGAAATCTGGCAGACCTCAGAAGGAGTCAACCTCGAGGGACTTTCACGCTGAGCACAACACTGCGATTAGGCAAACAAATTCTGGAATCAATAGAAGCCATTCACTCTGTGGGATTTCTGCATCGTGACATCAAGCCTGTATGTTGTTCTGGAAATTTTTCTTTGGGTTGTATGTCTGTCTGTTCTGCTTGAGTCAATAAAGACAGTTCAATTCAGAGAATATGGGCAGATCTCAGTGGAGGCGTTTAGGCCTCCTTGCACACTCCTGCTGTCTGACACATTGGCTATTTTCTATAAGTACAGAATATTAATATAGTATTGTCATCCCTTTAAGGGCATAACAAACTCGTTTTTATTGGCAGAGGCTGCTCCATGGTGGGTTAGCAGCTGTCAGTCATACTTGTACCAGTCAAGTACACGTGATGAAGCAATCTAATTTTGAGCCATTTGGAGTCCAACCAATTATTGCTATAAAAGTGGTTCAGAAAGTATGTCTTGCTCTATGACCCATCACTTGAATAAATGGTATTTCATGTTTTGACTTAGGTAAATAATCCTTTTAATCTTTTCTGAGCAATTGCCAAAAAAAATGGAGCACAGTTTCCAGTGTCAGAAACAAAGTCACAGTGTTGATCATCTGCCTAGGTGAGGTACAATAATTCCAAGTCTTGCTGTAGGAGCCAGTCGTTTTCCTGAAGCTCTTGGCTACTTGACCTGAACACTTGTTTCTACACCGTCCCTGAGACCATCTTCCTTCCAGCAAAATCATTTGCTCCTTTTAACATCAGCTGGTTTTGGTTATCAGGTTCAGCTGAAAATCAGTCACTAATGTGACTGGCCACAAATCCTTTAGCAGCCGTCCATTATGGTAAAGGATATAACTTTAAGACAAGGGTTGAAAAAGAGCTGCTCCATTTGCTTGTTGTCAGTTTATATATTAAGAGCCAAACCCAGTGTTTTTTAGATGTCTGAATGTTCATATAAATTTGGGTAGTGCAGTACAGTGGATGGAGATTCTGGGAGTTAGGGCAGAATAATGCATGCTAGCAGCTGAACCATGAATCGAAGCATTTGTCTGCAATAACTCCAGCCTGTTACGCAAGTGATGGAGCTCTCACTACAGAGCTAGTGGTGTTAAATGTAGGTCTTCCTCATAGCAGCTGAGATTTAGCTAAGCTAATGTGAATTTTAGTTATTTTGAGACTCCACAGTCGCTTATCTGCAAAGTGAACTTCTTAACATTGCAGTGATTTTTTAATCATGACGTTTAAGATGCATGTTAAAATTCTTCTCTTTGACTTGTATTTCCACCAGAGGCATGTGGGTCTCTATGGCAAAGTTTCGTTAACAAATGGCTACTCTTACCCAAGTTGCTGGTATCAAATTGATTTTTTTTTCTTTCTTTGTCTAGTCCAATTTTGCCATGGGCCGCTTACCTTCAACATACAGGAAGTGCTACATGTTAGACTTTGGTCTGGCCCGTCAGTATACCAACACTACTGGTGAAGTCCGGCCAGTAAGTAAATTTTAAGTAATTTTTTCCACTTTTGCAACTGTTTAGGCAAGGAAAGTTTTTGTGATTTTGTTTGTTTTGTGGTTGTTGTGCTTAGTCATTATATTGGACTGCATTTTCTGCAAGGTGAGAAGCAACAGGTGACTTCAACTGAGTTGGGAATCTAAGAAGGGATGCTTGCTTTTGTCTTACAAGGTGTGTGGCATTTTTTGTTTCTTTTTGTTTTCCTTTAGGATAATCATATTTTCCACAGGCTTGGAATAGTTACTGAGTACATTATGGCCAAGCAAAGAGGGTGAGCCCAATGCTGGCCACGTAACTTCTGTAGGACTGGTCTAGTTCAGTTCTGTGTGATCTGGGGAACCAGGTTGGTGCGTTCTTAAAGCCGTTTATGAAAAAAAAATGCTGGAAGTGCGAGAATGACCTGATCTCTGAGGCTGAGCTTACTGTGAACTGCAACCTGTAATGCTGTTCTCACCGTTGCCTGGCTTTGGTTTTATATATATTGCCTCCTGTCCAGATTTCTTAGCAGGAGTATTTCAGCGTGCCTATTGGGAGGGGAGGTAAGGGCAGGCGACATAACTTGCGCCACGTGTGTTATCTTCAGTCCTTTTACCAGAACTGTGTTATCTGGGATCACTTATAAGGATGCATTAAGCTTCAGATGCTCTAGGTATCAGTCAGAGCATTCCTAGATTTATTCCAGAAAACAGCGCAAGCAGGGAGGGCTCAGACAATCTCTCTGTTTATCATCCTAGGCTTATACCTTTTGGTCTGCACATCTTTTCCATCTGCAAGATAATTGTTGTTCTGGAAAATGTTGACAGTAGGAGAGCTAAGTTCAGAGACTCTGTAGTGCAGGATATGGTTGGGGAGTAGGAAGAAAGCAAAGATAAGTGAGCAGATTTTGTGTCTTTAGCAGATGAACAGAGCTGGAGGATTTTTCTCCTACTTCTTGTTCTTTTTTTATAGGTCTTTTCAGTTGGACATTGCAAGGCCTTTCTTTTTAGCTGCAGATGGGAGCAGCTCCAAAGGTTGTGTCTGCATCTTATTCTTAAAAAGACACATAATGTACTAGTGGTCTTGCTTGTCAATGTTGTTTAGTTTGGGGATAACCCTTCTCCGTATTGCCCTTTTCAAAATGCAGCCCCACTCCTTTCCTCTTTCTGCAGTCAGAATTCAAGCTCATTATGGACTGAAACTGGCTCTTTGGTTTTCTGCAAAATTTCTTCATTGCTTCATGTTTTATATCTGTATTTCAAGTACCGTTGTTTGAACACTGTTCTTTCTTTACAGTTAAAGAAACTATTTTTTCCAGATGTCTCTTATTTCGGATCATCTCTTTTCTTCTTTTCTCCCACTAATTTAAAATTACTTTGCCTTTATTTTGCTACATCCTTAAAGAATACTCCCAGGCCCTGTTTTTGGGAAGAGCACTACATCCAGCCTTGACATTTTTTAGAGCAAAAGATTCTTCAGCTGTGTGTCACAAGCTGTGTCCTGCTTGGGTTGGTGTGGGTGAGGTGGGGCTTCGTTAGGACACAAGACTGAGAAGGTCGGTATTAATTCTGATCATTTTGGTGGCTGGTTACTTGCTTGCCATAGATGGGTCTCGTAGAAGGACTAATGACACATACTTTTTTCCTGAAAAAAGACATGGGGATCCCCAGAGGGGTGGGAGTATGCACTGCTGAAAGTGGTAAAAAGTCTCGGTTTGTTTGGGATGTGGGAGGATCGTAGCAAGTTTGCTGATGACACTAAACTGGGAGGAGTGGCTGATACGCCAGAAGGCTGTGCTGCCTTACAGCGTGACCTGGATAGGCTGGAGAGTTGGGCAGAGAGGAACTTAATGAAATTCAACAAGGGTAAATGTAGGGTGCTGCATCTGGGGAGGAATAACCCCATGCATCAGTACAGGTTGGGGGCCGACCTCCTGGAGAGCAGCTCTGTGGAAAGGGACCTGGGAGTCCTGGTGGACAACAGCATGACCATGAGCCAGCAATGTGCCCTGGCGGCCAAGAGGGCCAATGGCATCCTGCGGTGCATCAAAAGGAGTGTGGCCAGCAGGTCGAGGGAGGTCATCCTCCCCCTCTACTCTGCCCTGGTGAGGCCGCATCTGGAATACTGCGTCCAGTTCTGGGCTCCCCAGTTCAAGAAGGACAGGGATCTGCTGGAGAGGGTCCAGCAAAGGGCTACAAAGATGATTAGGGGATTGGAACATCTTTCATATGAGGAGAGGCTGAGGGATTTGGGTCTCTTTAGTCTAGAGAAAAGAAGATTGAGGGGGGATCTTGTTAATGCTTTCAAATACTTGAAGGGAGGATGCCAGGGGGATGGGAGCAGTCTTTTTTCAGTGGTGCCCATTGATAGGACGAGGGGTAATGGGCACAAACTTGAACATAGGAAGTTCCATCTTAACATGAGGAGGAACTTCTTTACTTTGAGGGTGGTGGAGCACTGGAACAGGCTGCCCAGAGAGGTTGTGGAGTCTCCCACTCTGGAGACATTCAAAACCCGCCTGGACGCTGTCCTGTGCAACCTGTTGTAGGTGACCCTGCTCTGGCGGGGGGGGTGGACTAGATGATCTCCAGAGGTCCCTTCCAACCCTGACGATTCTGTGATTCTGTATGGGGTAAAGTCTCATATACCTCGTGTACCTATTCTCCCATGCGACACTTCAGGTAGTGAGGCTTTTTCACAGAAATGATACAATAAAAAATACGTAAGTATTTATTTCAGTCCCTTTTCACATTATGTTATAGTTGCTGGGCTGTTTGATCCTTTTGTGTCCCTGCTGCCTGATACCACTGTTGAGTCCCACTTACCAGAGTGAGACACTTGCCTGGAGAAGCATGGTGTGATCGCTGCCCAAATAATGCGCTGAGTTTTAGGAAGGAGATGGGGCTGAAGGATGGTATGAAGACAAGTGAAATGAGATTTTCTTTTGTAGGTTTTTTGTTCTTTTAATTAAGAACTTTATCTTTTATTTCACTAAAGAGATTGTTTCAAGCCAGTAAGGTAGATTCTTCTTTCTCTGTTCTCTTTCAGTACCTTTATCTATGAAGAATACAATTCCCAGATTTATAATGTGATCATCCCTGAGCCTAGTTTTTTGGTGATTTGGTTCTGAGGTACAATACACAAGATAGGTAGGGGAAGGAGCTCACTTTCTCTTTTTCTGGAAGCATGTCTGAATTTTGCTTTCAGTCATATTCATTTATTTACAGACGCTTTCTGCTCAAGTAGGTTCCGTGCAGTTTCCTACAGTTTCAGAACTATTGTCATACTTTATGAATAATACCATAAAAGTGTTTGCTGTTTTCACATCCTCTGGAATTCAAAACCTCAATCTTGCTTGTCAGCTTTTCAGAAAGATTGAGTGACTTGCTAGTAATACATATAATGGGCCTGGCCTTTAGGATGGTGTGGCTTTGTTTTGTTTTTAACTTACCTTTTGCCTTCTAATTTTTGGTCACTTTTCTATTTTGAAAACACCTTTGACTTTGAAAAAGGGAAAAGCCAGTGATTCTGAGGAGCAAAATGCTCTAGAAGGCTGTTGGCACTGATTTTATGTATTTATTTTTTTATGTGCAATTCACTGATGCCAAACAGTGTGAATGTTTTTTTTATATGAAAAGGCAAGGAGCTCCTTAGTAGGTAGATAGGATAGGCCATCACTAAAAAGGTCTCATTCTGATTTTCTAGAGTTTGATTAAAGCTTTGAGGTGGGATCATTTCTACTGTCTGTGATCTTCACTGAGCATTAGTTCCTCCATCCTCAGCTGTTACCACTCTGGCTTTCCAGACCCTCTTTCAGGGGCTACCACAGTAGCTCTTACCTAGGGAGCTGTTACTCTGCTAAGCTTCTGATGAGTGCTATGTATTTGGTTTCTATGTTTTTACAGAGGATAGCTGCGTGACAGTTCAACTTGATTGCTCGGCATTTGTAAAGTTATGGACCACTTGGCTGAACTAAATCCAAATTTATTCCGAATCTGAATTTATTCTGTGCTTCTAGGAAAACAACACTGCTCTACCTTATCTGGGATGCTAATATTAGCAAAAATGATTCTCTTTGGAGAAAAGCTGTTGTCGCACAGATTTGCTTTCATGGGAACAGTCTCACCCTTCTACCACTTGCCCCTTGCCAGATGTTGCAAAATTTCCTGGATAACAGTCTGTAGGAACTCACATTGCACAATAAAGACAGAAGATGTTTGGAGCCAGAAGGTGTGTAAGGAAGCATCAGCAACAATTTTCCCTCTGTTAGAAATCAAGTGAACTCAGCTGTTCTCAACAGTGTCATTACTTGATATTTCTCTGAGGGTTGTAGAAGTCAGTCTTTGATAGTTACTCCTTAGGACAGGTAGAGCAGATGTGGATTACTCATGTAGCCATTTGGTGTCCATTGTGTGCTGAGAACTGCTTCGGGTCTGGCTGAAGGCTGTTACTTTGGCTACTGTCAGCATTTCTATCATTTTGATCGGAGTCAACACCCTGGCTAGCAGAAGGGACTCTGGGTATTACGATAAACAGGACAGACTGCTAGTGCAAAAAATTTTAATCTTTCCAGAGGGTTTTGTTTTCAAACACTTGTGAGGACAGGGAAATGAAGGAAAAGACAGGCAGCTTGACAAAACTGCTAGAGGAGATGCTCGCGTCCTTACTGCCCCTCCCTGCCCCTCCAAGCCTCACTCTCTCCTGTTTGAAAGATGGCACATACTGGTTAAGGTCTGTGATCTGTATTCAGCAGGGTATGTTTGACCTGGGATTTCCCATTTCTAAAGTGATAATTCACAAAGTATTCCTGCTCTATTACCCTTAGTAACATCTTTTGATGCTCAATACTTACATATTTACAGAAACAAAGAGTGGAAAAATTACTTAGTCACAGTAAACAGGGCCATCTCCAGGGCTGTGAGACTCCTGAGGTCCCTTTTTTAGGGAATATGTCTTAATTCGGTGCAAAGTTGTGAAGCTTTAATGAGAGAGATGGCAATACAGCTGCTCCTATTCTGCCTGTGGCTTAAACACATGATGTTTGTGGTACTCTGCTGTAAGGTGTGGATGCACAAACACCTGTAGGAGAGGAGGTTATTGAACCTGAGACTTCCAAAATTTAGGTGAATGATCTAAGACTGGCGAGAAGAAACTGTGCTCCTGTTCTGTGTCGACCTTTTTTTGTGACTCTGAACCTTCATTTCTTGTTCTCCTGGTTCTGAGAAAACTTCAGACTGATCTGAGGCAGACTGAGTATGTATTGGCCTTGTTCGTGCCAAGAGCTTTTCTCTTGGTGTTAGTCATAGTGTGATGCTAGCAGCAGTTGTGGATACAGGTCATCTCTGCCATCTACTATTCAAAGGGCTTGCTTTAGGGTCCTTTGCTTTTTAACCCCTCTCTGAGATTTTTGCAGTGGCTTCACTTTGTGGTTTCATGTGGGCAAACTAGCCCAGCAGCAGGAAAATGGGTAAATATAAAATCCATTTAGAAACATTTAAAAAAATGGAGGTAAAAGAAAGAACGGGTGGTCTCTTCCATACCAGTGGTCTTATTGCAGAACATTTGCACCCTGGTTTTGCTTCACTGGAGAAGAAAATTGGGAAATATAAGTAGCTTGGGGGCAGCGTTGTCTTGGACCAATGTAACCTTTGGCCAGGCTACTGATACATAGGAAGAAGTATTTCTTTCCATTAATACGTAAAGCAATCCCATTACCTCATCCAAGGCCACTGTCCTTGTTTTTCAAGCTTACGTTCTGTACCCTCCCACACTCCACAATACCTTTTTCTCCATGGGATCTTCACAGGATTTGCGCTATTGTATAACTTTAGTGGCAAGGAAGCATAGGTTTTTATATGGTTATGCCCTATGTGTTATATACTTTGTTATCAGCACAAGGGTTCCCATCCAAGTGGGTTTGAAGTGGGCAGTAGTTCAAGCCATGTGTTTCTCAGTCATGGAAGGCGTGGAGATCTGCCATAGAAGAGATGGCTTATGGAGGGTATCTGTTAGTTCAGCTCCAGTTAGTAAGTGCTTTCAGATGCAGACAGTACTCTTCTGAAAAACAAGTCTAGTTTTCTCTTTGTGATTCCCCCCTCCCATTAAAAAGTCCATTTGGGGCTGCATCCCAAGACCTTCTGTAACAAATTTGGTATTACAGGATGCAGAGGGCTTTTTTTATGGATTTAACTATTATTTCCTCTAGATGCAACCTTCTGCCATGGTTCAGATAGAGATATGAACAGTTTTATTCGCTGTGATGTCCTGGTTGTACAACCCACTTTTGCCGTGCAGCAGTATAAGGAGTCAGTGTTGATGCACATCTTAAGAAAACAGAGCTAAGCAACTGGGGAATTAATTGGAAATTTGTTTTTTTTTTTAAAATTTGTGGAAGTATATTCTATAGAAAGTGCACAAGTTGAAATTTTCATCTTGCATTAATTTTTATAGCGGAGAGCTGGACTAGCAGAATGTGTTTGATACGGAGAACTAAGGCTGAGCAGAAAATTGGAACTTGTAGGGGAAAATAGACATAAATGTTGTTATATAGATAATATGATGAACAGCATATGCTTGTATAGTGGAGGTGTTCTGAGCCACGAAGGTCTTCTGTGCTAATGTAGGTCAGGTTTTGGACAATAACTCCTTGATCATTACTGGTCTTTGTTCAGGTCTGCTAGTTTTGTCACTAACGTGCAGTACAGAAAGCATTACGCTTTTCCTCTGTCTGTGTCACCCTGCCTTCAAAAACATATTCCCTGTGGCTCCCCAAATATGAATTGAAAGTGGTCGAGGGTTTAGCAGCTTGGTCTTTTTTCATTTGAAAATAGAAGAGAAGCTATGTTTTTCCTGGAGTCTGTCTCCTGTTGCAGGATCTGACACTGGGCTGTTATGCTCAGCAAGCATTTTTTTAGCTTAGTCAGCTGCAGCCCATTGATTAGATCTTGGTCTCCTCGTGGCTCAGACTGCACTGCAGTAGTTTGCAGTGCCTTGCTGAAGATACTGTACATGTGCGAGGGCGGCTCTGTGAGTCAGTGGGCAGAAAGATGATGTTGTAGGCAGGGCAGTGTATAGCCTGTTTAGACGAGCATGATGAAGGCTGCAGAAATGTGTCAGCTAATTGAGAAAAAAGGTATTTATTTTCTACATGTCTGCTCATAGTGTTAAAAATAAACTTTGCTGCAGTGAACAAGATATTAGAACAGGACAGTATGGTGTGTTTTTCTGCTAAGTAGTTTTCCCCACACTGGAAAATGAGCTATAAAATAACACAAAGGATATTAACTCCTACATCCTAAGACCCCAAATATGCAAGCATAGAAGCCCGGTAGCTTTTATACTTACTTTGAACTTGAAATATGTGTAAAGTTGTAATGTTATGTAGGAGCTGAACATTTTGCAGTAGAATAAACAGATTTGGGGAGCTGTAATACTCGGAGTACTATATTAGCTTAGGAAAGGATACAATTTTTTTTCTTGAACTTTGTATTGTAAAAAGGTAATTGAAGAAAGGGCTGAAAGCGCAGCATAGTCATATTGGTTCACACAGAGGTGGGGAAATGGAAAAAGAAATGGACCTATGTCTTTAAGAATATTGCACATTTAATATATTACAAAAATGCCATTTCTGTGGGAATGGTAGTTATAAAACAGATAATGGTGAAAATTACATAAAGGTTCTCGTTACTTTCATTGTTGGATTAGCAAATTTGGATTTGAGATTGGAGTTCATGTTCTGGTTTAAAACATTGCAACTACAGAAAGCTAGTGCAGTTGAAATTACATGTATGAAAAGCAGAGTAGCTGATGGATTTGAAAATCTATTAGCGAGCAGGGACTCTTGTATCTTGTTATAACTAGCTGTTTCTCTGCTTTCCTCCCCTCGAAGTCCTGGTTCGGTGAGGGTGACCTCAGATCATCTACATCACGTTGTTGCTGGTTTTATTTTATGTAGCAGCTCTCTGGTTAGAGCTCTTATGCGACAGGGGTGAGGGAGAAAGGAGGGAACAACTCAGGCTCAAATCCCATATATGCCTGCAGGGAACTGAGATCCCATTTCCGAGTGCCTTTACTGCCAAGCTGCAGGGGGGATACGGTGCGTCTGAGTGTGTCATTCCTTCTGGTCAATGCTGTTCCACTTGAAGTTCTGATTATTCTTCCCACTGGACTACAGAGAGAGGAACAGAAAGCTATTACTGTGTCCAGTGGTGAGGGAGCAGGGGCTTCACTCCCTGGGCAAGTGCATGTTGAGTTGGATTGCAGGTCAAGTCTGCCCTCCATCAGGTAAGTGTGTTTGCTGCCAGGTTACAGAGTGCCTGTCATATACTTTGTCTTGGTAATAAATATTCAGTTACTCTGTGCAAAAGGGATCCTCTCCAACATGGATGTTCTTAGACTTGCATCTCAAAGCACCCTGTGGCTTAGGGGTGAGGGTGTACTCTGGAAGGAGGGAGGTGTGGTTTTCATGTCTGTTCAAGGGGTGGAGAGATTTGAACTTAGCTCTGCTGCATCTCAGTGATTGCCACAATTGTCTTTAGTCTTCCTCCTTTTGGTAGAGAAGGACCATCTTCTCCATCTGACTCCAGGAAAGCATTATGAGCTGTAAATCCCAAATGAGATGTGACTAACACTCTACAATGCACTCCAAAACATTTCCATTTCAGTGGTTCCCCTGCTCTGTGTTACAGCACATGAAAAACTTATCTTTCTTACTTAGCACTCCCCATGCTTTCCATGGGGACATATTGTGCTACTTGCTCCCCTAGGGGACCATGCATGCAAGAAACAAGTGCGGCTCCGAGGCCAAAATTCTCTTGTTAAAAATCAAATGATAATTGAATAATAGGATTACAGCTGGAATAAGCTTTTGTTAAAAAAAGTTCATTCTTAGCCCTGTTTCTAATGTGAGAATGGCATCCTCAACTCCAGCAGAAGTTCTGGTGCAGGAATTGCTTGATGAGACGGCTGGCGCATGCTATTCAGAAATACAAAATTATTACCTTGGTCTTTTCTGATGTTAAAATCCATTGGAAATTTTCAATTATCCTAAAGTAAAGAAAGATGGCATTTTAACTCATCTCCTCTGGGTCTTTTGCTTTGGAAGGAATAGTAGGAAGCTATTAAGTAGCTTTCTGAAAACTAAATTTTGTGCAAAATCTATGGAATTCTTAGGACTTGCACATTTTTAGGAAAGAGGAATACTGAGGCTCAAATAAGCAACTCCATTGGGTTGATTGCTTTTGATTAGCTGATTTCTGTTGGAATAAGTATCTCTCAGCTGAGGTCTTTCCTCAGTTTATATATAATATATATATGATATTTATATATATTATCATATTAGCTCTTCCCTCTGATCAGGGTGGCTCTCGTGTTTCCATACTGTGCAATTCAGATCTTAGGTCACGTGAGCAGTCACTGTATCTTAAGAGCAGCACTGACTTTCATTCAAACAACTATGCTGCATCCCACCACAGACAGCGGAGACCCCACTGTCTCTAGGTGGAGCGCTGCAGCAGTCATCAGGGAAGGGGGAGATGAAGTTGGCAAGCCAGTGATTGTATGGAGATTGCTGGTGAGAAAGCAAGATGGTGGGTGCAGAAAAGGCAAAATATCTTGGTGGGAACCCATGACAATTCAAATGGGGAAGGGGACATCTCTTCATTTTTAGAAACTTACACGCTGATGTTAGAGCTTGCTCTGGGTGAAAAGGGCAAGAGAAGAGAAAGAGCAAATCTCCCTGCTGTTATTAGATCAGTTTGACTGCAGGAGGCAGAGAGGTGTAGGTATCAGCTAATTTTAGGGAGGAAAGTCATGGCAGAACCATACAACTGACCTGTGGTTAGGCTGTGTGCATCTCTGCTCTCAGCTTTGGTTTTTATGCTATTAGGTGTGATATGTGAGCAGGGGGAAGTTAGTCTCTAGAGGGACCCCTCTCACCACTTTACAGAGCACTCTCAAACCACATAGGCTCTCTCAACGCTTTGTGTCTAAATGAAACTGAATACAGCGTGGGCCAACAGCCCTGGGAAGGATGCTCGGAGATGGCAACAGCTGAACAAGAGACCCAGGTTTCTGGAGGCATACAATATTAAATTGGTTTTTAATTCGTTTCTGTTTAATTTTTTTCTCATTTTGTTGTTTTTTATCATGTTTTTCTTTGGGTTTTTCTCTGTTTTACAGTTCTTTTGGGCTCTTCTTTTGAGGCTGTGTTTGATGCGTTGGCTTCCCATCCGCTGCTCGTAACCATCTCTGCTATGAGTTGTGAGTGAGCCATCACCATGCTTCTGGGTTTTCATTTTGTTTTGTGCTTTTGTTATATATGGAAGTCCGAATTACACCTGGTTTTCTTTTTTCCCTCATGATATGTTTGTTTTTCAGCAGGACCGTGACAGCTACTTAAATGTGATGCAGAGGCCTAGAACACTTGGGATTCTGCCTGAGGGGCTGGCAGACATTTGGGTGGTGCCAGACACTGTGATTTTGTCACTTCTGTGATTTCAGAGGCAAGGGGAGGGGAGTTTTCTCATCTTACATTTTTGGCTCCAACTTCCTCTATTCATTTCTGACTCCCCATTGGGATAAAATATGCTGCTGTCATTAATGATTCTACAAAGAGCTGCTGTTTAAATTAGCAAGTCAAAACGCAAGTAAGAGGTGCAGAATTTGTCTCCACAGGAGAGGTGGAGATGCATATCCCTGCATCTCCCCCATGAGCGTAACTGATGGAAGCAGGAGATTCCTAGAAGTCAGAGATACTTCCTTTTAGTTCAGTTAAAGCTGTCTTTCACTTTTCCTTCTTATCGCAACTCTTCCAACAAGTCATTTCAATCCAAGATATATCTCCAAGTGCTTCCCATGATCTGTGGCATTTCTTCTCTCCCCTTACCACCTTCTCTTCAGTCTGTGTTAACTTTCTTTTCATTTTCTTGCTGCCGGAAATCCATTTCCTGTTTCCAGGAGAGGTGGGTTAGTGATCCTAGATGACAACAGGCCTGCCAGGGGCAAAGGTGATGGATTTCATAAGTTGTTTGCACAGGCTTCCGGAAAGCTGGGGAGGAACCAGCGGTCATGTTCCATGAGAGTACCACAGGCATAACAACAGCAGGAGGAAAGTACTGACATCCAAATTCAAGTTTTGAGGAAGGAAGCCGGAAACAGGGACATTCAAAATATCAATCTAGGGACCAGTGAGGCAAGAGGAAAAATTTTAATTCTATGTATGAACATGGTGTAAGGAGCAGAGATTCAGTTAAATGAGGAGATGCGAGCACCCCTGAAATAAAGGAAGCATAAACAGGAAAGACAGACTTCATGTGAATCATAAAGGAGACACTGTTGGCACTTAAAATACAAACGATCATGAGTGTTTGAACCGAACAATGATGAAAAGCTGATGGGTGCAAAAGAGCAGAGTTTGGAACAATGCATCCACTTTGTACAGGATTTTGTTACCTAATTCTTGTCTTTGTCTGTGAGGTAGTATACATTGCTAATATATTGAAAGGAACACAGAGTATAATTTTTGCTCTGTGGTAGTGATCTAACAGGTTCTCCCAAGCTAAAACTCATTTTAAACAAATCTTCTAACACAGTGCAATATACTTCATATCTCTGTCATCTCCCTGACAGCTCTGTGTAATAAATTACTTTAGCTTTGTGCTAGACACAATCTGAATGCAGGAAGAGATACGCTTTACCCTGTGTAACGTTTTTGATAGTAATACTGATGTGGAAAAATTAAAAAATAAATCATGTATCGTTTAAAATTGTATTTCAGCTTGCTAGCTTATTACCTTTATATCATTTGGGGGATTCAAATCAGTTGGTTTATACATGATTCCATAGTCTGAAGCTCCTAATTGTTACAATTTAGTTCTGTGTCAAATGTGGACCGGTCTGGACAGCAAGGATGCTTTATCCAGGCTCTTTTCCACTGCTGGGCAATGCAGTGGTGGGGTGAAATTTGTTAACTGGAAGAAATGAAGTGTGCAAAGACATCATCTGGAAAATTAATGTTGATGAGTTCAGAAGAAAAGTCAATAACAGTTGGGTATACAGCATGTGCTACAATAAATGCTCAGGCAGGGGCTGTTTGTTTGGATGAAAAACAAGGTATCTCCACAGCCATGGAAATATTTGATTGCAGTGATTAGTGACGCAGTCAAAAGGCATGACTAATTGCCATGTGACTGGCAGGGCAGTCAAATATGGTTAAAAGAGGTCAAACCTTTATGAGAAAAAGATGCTGTTAACACAGTTAGTATCTGCCTACTTTGTTCCAAGCTCTAAACATCCTGTCAAAACAATTGCAAAGTCTTGCTCAGTTGCGGTGCTCTCCCTTTGCTGAGATACCACGTGGAGAGAGAGCCCTTTGGGTTCAGCTGCAGGACTGACTTGGGGAACTGTTTCATGTTGTCTGTGGGGCAGACGCACAGTTAAAAGATGGCTGGGCTTTTGGTTTGCTTCTGAAAGAGGAGGGGAATACATTTGGAAACTGCCTAGAGTTGGTTTCAGAATAGATCTAATCAAAGACTGCAAAGATAGCCTGTCTGCCAGAAATAGTAAGTATTGATCTAAAATGATTTTCAGAGACATTGCCAACCATACTGAAACCAGCACATGTGGTACTTGGTTCAGTACATACACAGCTGATAACTGAAGACATTGAACTAAGGGAAGAACATGAAAGACAAATTCCCATGGACTGCAAACATAGAACAATATTTGTTCTGAAAACATTGTGTTACACACTACAGTTGTTCCAATACACTCTTTTTTTTTTTTTTTTATGGCTCGTGAAAAGTATCCAAACACACTAGCTTCCACTCCTAAGGGAAGAGAGGAATGTCCTCTTGCTTTTGAACACGTAGAAGACATTTACGGTGATGGCCGATTCCAACAGATGTATTCCAGTGGCCAGTATTATGCTTCTCAGGAAACCACATCAGTGAATTCACTGGAATTCTGAAAAATATTTTGCAGTCATTTGTCAGTGGGAATCCAAAATGTATGCTCCAGGAGGAACGAGGTACATGGTCATGAATATAATATCTCGACTATTACCTGCTGCTAAATAAGTAGCTTATAGCTCAGGCTTGTGTACTGCAGGATTAAATGCTGTATTAAGTGCATTGGCTATGCATACGGTTTCTCCTTGTGGAGTATTTGATTAACGTAAAGGAGTTGTAAGACAGACTTGTGGCTTTTTTTACTTGGAGTCACTGTAACTTAAGAGCTGCATTATACACCGTTCAGGTGTGTGTTAGTGGCCTGGTGTTGGTGAACTTGTTCAAAAAACGTTTGAAGTTTTATTCTTTCTGAGAGTATTGAAACTCAGAGCAACTTCCCTGTACCTAAAAGGAAGCAACTGAATTGTATGTATTTAAACTGACAGAAGGGTGGCCTAGAATAAAACCACAGAGTTTTAGGTTTAGTTCTGAAAGCATAGGCACACCTGAAAGAACAAACATGAATCAAGTGGCCAAAATGGGACAAGTTACCCAATTAGAGTTGTTGCTCAGTTTTCTGCAGGAGTAGGATCTTAATTATGAGTACGTTTAGTTCTTTGCCCAAGCTTAGCTTTATTATGGAAGATATCTCGCACGAACCTGCTTTTGCCACATGAATTTTGAAAGCACTGCTGTTAGCTCTGGTGCTTCTAGCTAAGCTGAAAGGATTTGGTGGACGTCAGTATTTAAATGTAATTTTTTCAGAACAATGACATCTTCAGTAAGTGAACTCGCATGGTCTAATGTTCTTGTGGAGGCAGCAGTGGAAAGAGCTGGAAGTGTTGCTCAGCCCCCAGAACGGAGAAAGCCTCCAGCTTGAAGGAATAGTGACAGGAGGACTGCCTTCTTCCCAAGGCCTCTATATCAAGCCTTCGCTTCCCGAGGATGCAAAGAACATGAGGATCAGAGAAAGAGAAAGTAAAGATACATGTTTCAGGGTATACTGGGAAGAATCTGGGGAAAAAGCAAGAACTCTAAAAGTCAGAGGTTCTTAAATTAAGTCTTACAGAGGATGTTGACAAGCAGTGTCAGCAAACGCCTATAGTCATCTGCCCTGTGTCAGAGTAGGGGATCCCTGTTCTTGTCCTGACCAGGCTGCCCTCAGGCTTTGCTTAGCTCATGTTATTCATGACTCAGTTTTTCACTTGCGCTTCTTTACTAGCTTTTCCCTTGACGTGGAGTTTAAAAAGGAAAATACGATCTTGGATAAAGTTCTCAGCTCTATGCCTAGACTATTACTCTTCTATCACTGTAACGACCTTGCCCTCTCTGTAAAATAAGCTTTTCTAGAAATGCAGAATTGGAGAATGTTGTCTGTTTAGCTGGCTACTAGAGCAGATGAAGGCAATAACAGCTTTGTGTCTCTTGGGCACATATGGAATAACAGTGTAGATGAGAAGTTCTCATGCGTTAGCTGCACAGGGGATTTAGTAATCTGCTCTGTCTCTGAGATTCTCTGTTGTCTCCCTTCAGCCTCGCAATGTTGCTGGTTTTCGAGGAACAGTCCGCTACGCTTCAGTGAATGCACACAAAAACCGAGTGAGTATTTTTTGGTTATAAGGAGTTACCAGCAAGGTTATTTCTCCTCAGAAACCTGTTTTCAGGAGCAGGGGAGTAAGAGGCGTGAGTTCTGGTTTGTTACCCACAGAAGTTAGTATATCAGATGAATTCCATTAGGTCGTCAAGGCTCTTGATTGTAAAATCAAAATTATGATTCAGTTAATTGGATCCTCTCTAGTTGGCAGCCTTAATAATTGTAATTATTGCATTGTCAGACACTTTTTAAGGGAAAAAAAAAAAACCACACTAAAGTGGAAATCAGGTTAAGTGCCAGGCTGCTTGCTACTAGTTTCTAGCAGAACTTGGCTGTGAATTACCAAGTGCCAGGTCCCCAAATCCATTCTCCACCTGGAATCTTTAATATTAACATCATGCTGTCAGGCAAAGAGCCACCTAGTGAAAGCTAGGTTTATTTTTCCCTGAAAAGGGCTATTATTTACATAGTGGCTGGCTTGTTTCATTCTAAATGCTTCCAGAAGTCTCAACGTTATTCTCAAAACACTCGTTTGTCCTATTTCAGTAATGTTTCTTTGTAGACAGTAAACTAAGTCCTCTGGTTCTGCTGCTGAGTGCTTGCCAGGTGGAAACTATCAGCCCTCTTGCATTGCCTCCAGGTTTCTGGCCTTATTTGGGATGAGTCTGTAGAATGACCTGTGACATATGAAGTTCCAAGTTTTTTTAGGGAAGGAAGTTACTGTCTGCAGAAGGTGGAAAGTGTGATATGGGGAGGGCAGTTGAATGCCATCATGAATTCATGCTATTTCCTGGCAGACACTGAGAAACCTGAGGTATGATTTTTGGAAGAGCTGAATAGTGTCAGCAGTAGCTGGCATCAGCTGAAGGTATATTTAGACACAAAATTGCTGTATAATGCATGCTATTCTGAGAAATCATGTTCTAGACATTGGATGTTGAGCATCAGAAATGGCTTCATGTGCTTGGACAATTTCAGCCTTAATCCCCATGTTTCAGTTTCCCATTTGCTAGGCCAGGAGGGGAGTTACAAAATTAAATGTTATAAATCTGTAAATTGTTGTGGAGCTTGATGATGAGTGTTTTGCAAAAGTCCTTGACTAAATGCTGTCTTGTGAAAAGAGTTTGAATTATATTTAGCTTAAAAACAATAATAACAAAGACTTTCTACACACTGTTTGGGGTTTTTTTTTCTTCTTTATCTAGGTTATTCCACATCCCATTAATAAATATTGCACTCCTGTATACTCAGTGAGGGAGAGTCCTATAGAAAACTTGCGCTTTGTTGTATAGATAAAATCTCTTTCATAATATATTCCCAAAAAGGGAAAAAATGAGGTTATTCAGGTGACCAAGTTTAAGAAATGCTTGATTTTGCATCTTTAGTCATTAATCTGGCTTCTTTAATCATTGAATGAGAAGTATGACTTCTCTTCCTGCTTTTTAAAATGAGGTAGCTCATCTGGAGAGCACACCTGGACTACTGAGTAGCATGGAACTTTGCTCCTCAGTCTTCGTCTCTCTTTTCTCCAGGAGATGGGTAGACATGATGATCTGTGGTCCCTCTTTTACATGTTGGTGGAGTTTGCGGTTGGTCAGCTTCCATGGCGAAAGATCAAAGATAAGGTAGGAAACCTAGTGTCTGTGCCTAAAATAGGGTGCTACATTTTTATTATTATGACTCTTATTATTCCTCCTGCCGCTCAGTGCAGCTTTTTGATGAAGTAAAGCCAGAGCCTGCTTTTCGTCACATCTTGCTGCAAGATGCTAACCTGTTTTTGTGTGTTCTGGTGCAGAGTGTGTAGCTTGTCTTATTTGGAGTAGCTAGACATTTTCTTGTGCACATTGTTAATCATATTTTATCAATTGACTTTGACTGTGTCCTTGCAAAGCAAACAACAAAAGTGTAAAGGCTGAGCTGTCCTTTTGACAAATAAACAGAGTCTTTAGAAAGGGGGTAAGATAACGCTTTGCCGTGGCAAACAAGCCAAATGGGAATGGCAACTGGAAAGTTAAACAGAATAAAGCTAACTGTTCATGTTGTCTTGGAAATACTTTGTGCTGGAGAATAAAAACCCTGGAAAGAAATAGGTCACCTGTGCAGAAGGCTCTGCTAAAGGGACAGCTTCTGAACAGTGTTTCTGACTCAGGATTCCCCTTTGACCTTTGCCTGCAGTGATCAACCTCACTTTTGCTAGGGACACCAAACAGGAGAAGTGTGTGGACACAGTGCTGGGTCTAAGAAAAGGCCATGTTCCAGGAATGATAAGACTAGATGGTATTCCAGGAATGGTAAGACTGTATGAACGTGAAGCAATAGAAGAGATTCTTGGCTCCGAGATATTTCCTTTTTTCCAGGAGCAGGTTGGCATGATAAAAGAGAAGTATGAACACCGAATGCTGCTAAAACACATGCCTTCAGAGTTCCACCTTTTTCTGGATCATATTGCAAGCCTAGACTACTTCACCAAGCCAGACTATCAGGTAGGAGCCTTTCTTTATTACCAATCTGATGCATGGCACTCTGGATTGGCATTTGGATTTTCTAACACTTCGATGCACGTGTTCATATCTGTCTGAGGAATACCTTTCCTAGGACTGGGAGAAAAAGGTTGGACTGTACAGTTCTTCAACATCTAAAAAGTTTTTTCTTCTCCTTCCACCACCCTGTCCAAAATAATCCTGTACTCCAGATCAGAAAGCTCCTCTCAAGCAAGAGTACTTTTGACTTTCGTTAAAACACAAAAGTTTTGAGATACTCCAGATGTGACAGAATTTTAGCAGAGCTTGCCAAAATCTGCAAAGAGCCTATGCCAACAGCTCAACAGTGCGCACCAACCCCTCTGTTTTCTTTCAGACTCATATGGGCCTTAGGTATTATTATCTCTTTCTTGAATACTCATCTTAACTTTTTCTCCCATTCACTGTTTGCTCTCAGCATATATGTGATAAGTTACAATAGCTCAACTAATACAGTATAACTGAGGCAACTAGATTCTGTGTCCCTTTTTTATCAGTGATTTTCTCTGTACATTAAAGCCAGAGTGATGAAAGCAACACTTTATTAGCAAATCTGTGCAGTCTTATGAGTGCCTGCTCCTGTTGATAGTGCATCAAATGAGTGGGAAAATGATAGGAGGGTGTTCCAGCAAACTCTCTCCAACAGTGCTTTTGTATTTTGTGTTGCAGCGTAGCAACCACAACTTTTTTAAAAGGAAAAAAAAAGGGAAATATTTTCTGGATAGTGCAGTGGAAAAATAACATTTGCCACTAAGATGGAGGGCTATAGAGGGATCGAGGTGGACTGAGGAGACGTTGAGGGAGCTGGATTTGTTTAGACTAGAGAAGAAAAGTTAGAGGGGATCTGATTGCTGTCTTCCACTGCCTCAAGGACAGTTGTGGGGAGAATAGAGACAGACTTTTCTCAGAGGCAGCAAGGGAAATTGTGACTAAAGGGGGAAAAAAGTCAGAATGAGAGTTCTTAAATACGGAACAGGTACCTAGAGAAGCTGTGGAATTTCCATCCTTGTGGATTTCCAAAAATTGAGTGGATGAGAAACCTGATTAGACTTTGCAGTTAGCCCTGGTTTGAGGAGATGGTTGGATTAGAGATCTCCAAAGCTCCTTTTGAACATACATCCTCCTATATTCTATTCCAGTTTAAAATAACTATGTCCTAACGGTAATGAAAAGCCATCCTTGAGATGGAAATGGAAGGAGATGTTTGCAGACAATTTTAGTGCAGTACAAATCACAAACAGGTCTTTCACAGTAGGGAATTTGTCTGAAGCTGTGAAATGCATCTTTGCCTTCGGTTTCTTGCAGGTGCAGCTCTGGGAAGAAGTCTCCAAAAGGGAACTCCCCACAAAAGTCTGGCAGCTGCAGCTTGCCACCAAACACTGATTCTCCTAGCTTGACTTGGAGGCCTATTCCAGCCAGCAAATTCTCCAAACATCTCAGCTCCAGAGATGTCTTTATGTTGATTTATCTGGATTTATTACTCTGAAAGATTAAAAAGTATATCAGATGATATCTGAATTTTTCACCAGTACCAGACCCTCAGGGAAACGAAGGAAATTGGGGGAATATGTCTACTAATATATAAAGTCATGGTTTATTTAAAGATTAGAATGACAAGATTAGAAATAAGGAAACAGAATAAAACATACATGAATATAGTTTGAAGTTACAGTTCACCATTTGCCTGCTTAGCTCTTTAATATATTTCAATTTAAGATGTATGCTAATCATCAGGTGAGGATTATCATAGAATTGTTGAGATTGGAAGGGACCTTTAAGATTATCTAGTCCAACCATTATGACTCTGAATGCTGTCCTGTAGCTGGACAGGTTTGGTGTTTCATATAGCTACCCAGCTCTAGTCAACCTCCGAGTTCTCCTCTTTGAGAGAAATTATGATGAAAGGGCAGCTTCACTGGCCTGGAGAAAAGATTTGTCTGGCCTAGTAGCATGTCTCCAACAGTGTTGGCTGTAGGAAGATTAGAAAAGAATGAGCATTCAGTGGCATTTCCCCAGAAAACTCTCAAAGCTCAAGGATCAAGGATCCTTGAGGCTCAGGAATCTCCTAAACCAAAAACGTCTCTGTATTTCATAGCCTTCAATGAATTTGTCTTCTATGAACTTGTCCAGTCTCCTCCTGAATTCATGTAAACCTTTAGCATCCACCATATGACAGGGAGGCACCACAGCTTAAGTGCCTGCTGTGAGAAGAACTATTTTCTTCTGTTTGTTCTAAATTTGCCACCTGCCAGCCTTATTTAATGCCCTTTACATCTTGGATGTAACTGTGAACACTGGTCCCTAGCCCCTCTCCCACTTCCCAGCCACACAGAATCTTACAGACCTCCATGGTATTGCTCTTCAGTTACTCTTTTGGCCAGGCTGAAGGATCCTAGTCTACCTACTTGCTTTTTGCCCAGAAAGAAACCTTTTCACACCTTTGGTTTGTGTCCTCCTCTGAACCTTGTCCAATTGTACCTTTGTGAGGTGGGGACTTGCCAGCATTGCATGTTCAAGATGTATGTAGCCCATGAAGTGGTAAACTGCAGTTATGATGATCTGTTCCATTCCTAAGACTTTCTAATATTCCATCTGTTTTATTTAGTGGCAATGCAGTTTTAATTGCTCCCATTTCCATGTACCAAGTAAAGCTTTGGCTTCTTTTGCAGTAGCATGAAGTTTTGGTAAAATCCTTCCTCTCCTACCTCCATCATTTTGAAGTGGAGAATTATGCATTCATTGGTGAGCAACCATGATTATCATAGAATGGTTTAGGTTGGAAGGGACCTTGAAGATCATCAAGTTCCAACCCCCCTGCCATGGGCAGAGACACCTCCCACTAGACCAGGTTGCTCCAAGCCCCATCCAGCCTGGCCTTGAATACCTCCAGGGATGGAGCTTCCACACCTTCTCTGGGCAACCTGTGCCAGTGCTTCACCACCCTCACAGTGAAAAATTTCTTCCTAATATCTCATCTAAATCTACCTTCTCCCAGTTTGAAGCCATTCAGGTGTGACTGGAGACCAATGCTCTCTGATGGATAGACGGCACAAGTTTGCCCAGGCATAGGTGAAGAAAATGATGGTAAATTAAAATAGAGTTGAGCTGTCACATGATGGATCTTACATACACCTTGTGTTTTTGCACTTCATGAGCTCATGGCCTCTGACATCAGGTCTGTCCCTTTAATGGATCATTGTCAGTATTGGTTCATGGTTAGGTTATAGAAATTGGGGTGCCTTTGCTTGGGAGTCCATCAGATTCCATCAGCTGGTGGACTGTGAATTGCATTTGTCCCAAGAAAAAGTGATCGCATCACCTGTGATTGTATAAGAGAATGGCTGTCTTACACACATCCAGAGCAGGTGTGGGAAGGTGAGAGCTTTGTACATGGAGCTCTTCCTTTCAGATCCAGTCAATACCAGATATTGTCAGAGCATTTGGGAAAGACTCCCTGTGGACAACCAGTGCCAGTTTGAGCGCTCTCATGCTGGCCAAGTTATTGGAAACCTTCCATCATAGGCTTAGTGTTTTCTCCCCAGGCATCCCTCTAGGGTTTACAAACACGTTCAGGAGCATTACCTTGTCAAAAAGTAACCCCTGCTACTTAAGAGGTGTGCCTAATATTTGTTCTTCACTACTGTGTTGGGGATTATCGTGCAGATTAGAAACTTGAAAAAGAGCAAGTTGCCACGCCTGAGGTTTGTGCTGAAAGATTCCATCTCCCTAGACGAGCCCTGAGGAATTCAAGTCTGGAACATCTGGACAGTTCACTACTGTTTTGGGACCTTTTTCACCTGATGTTTCAGGATTGACTGTGATTCATGTTCTGAACCTCAGCCAGGAGAAGGCACTTGATAAGACATTTCATGACAGTTTAATGCGTAATTTCTGCACAATTGGCTTCTTCTCATTCTATGAGGCATCAGCCCAAAACATGGTATGTTACTATAAAATGCAATTAAGCTTTACGTCCTCATGGACATGAACATCTTTAATAGAGAAACATGTTTGGCCTCTTCTTTATCCCACCAGGGGTCAGAATGTAACTTGACAGGGCAGCGAGCAAGCTTTGAAGGTAAGCCCTGCTTTGAGTAGGAGGTGGACTAGGTGATTGCCTGAGTTCCCTTACAACTTGAAGATATTCTGAGTTCCGGTCCTCTGCATCCATAGCACCTCCTGCCAAGGCTCTTGCTGTGCTCCTTACTTGACATCCTATGTAACTGAGGGATCTCTCGTCGTCTTCCTCCTGGCTCTGCCAAGTTAGCTGTTCTTGGGCCCAGCAGAAGGCAACTCAGTATGGGAGGTTTGCAGTGACTGTGGAAACTTTTCTGATCCCTAGTAATATGTGTCTGCAGGCAGAGGATCCCTAGGCAGGATCCAGTAACTCTTTGCATGACTTCTGGGAGCAGTGGTCATTGTTGAGACTGTTGTGTGCAGTTTCCCATTCCACTTTCCTCCTTGTAAAGCTTTGACTTTTCATCAGAAGCATAAAGCATTCAGAGAAAGCTGACAAGTCTCAATAAGACCATGGAATAGCTTGATAATGGCAGCTGAGGACACTAGTATCCCTCAGCCTGTGAAAAAAAGACCCTACAGGGAATACAATAGAGGTCCATAAAATCCCGAATGGCCTGCAAAGTCAAATGCAAGCATTACAGAAGAAGTTATAGCAGAAAGTAACAAAAGTTGGTTTGACTGAGTGGGTCCTTGACAGCATGAAGGAATGCTAAGAATAAGGCAGCTGAACTTCTAATTTTAGCATGTGGTTTCTTACTTCAGACTGCTTCAGTATCAAAGGAATGGAAGGTGGCAGAAGCAGTACCAATTTGTAAATGGCTTCAGAAGATACCAGTCCCTGACACTGACATGTACATCACAAAGAATCAGAAACTGTGGTAAAGACTGGGATTAGTGGACAGATGGGTGAGGATGATCTGATGAGCAGAAGTCAGTATGGCTTTTATAAAGACATCTGTCTACAAGTGTATGGAGTTTTTGGAAGCAGTCTTTGAGGACGTGGGGTATTAATTTCTAAAAGACATTTGACAATAATCTTTGCCAAAGTAGCAGGCAGAAAGCAAATATAATCCTAAGAATAATTAGAGTAGTATTAGAGGGTAAACAGAAAATATCCTTATACTACTATGCAAATCTGTGTGAAGCATACTCTTCAATATGGTGTGTAGTTCCATTCCTGCATCTCAAAAAGGGTATCTTGAAGTCAGAGAAGTTGTAGGGAAGGGTAACAGGAAGGCAAGAGATAGTCTTCCCATATCTGGAAGTAAATCTAAGTAGACTAGGGCAGTACACTCTGAAAAAAGAGAGGACTGACATGTAAATGACGTCTTTAAAATCAAAGGCAGAATGGCAAGGAGCCAGCGGAGAATGGTTGTTTTCTGCTTCTTCTGATACGAAAATGAGGAACTGCCAAATGAAATTAGCAGGTGCCAGGTTTGAAATGAGCAAAGAAGATAGTTCACATAGTTAGTGCATTCTTTGACATGAGATAGGCGTAGTCCAAAAGCTTATGTATTCAATAAATAATTAGGCAAATTCATGAGAAAACATCCATCTAAGGTGACTAAATACCAGAAACGCATTTACCGAAAGCAAGACTGTGACTCTTTAGTTACTCACATTCAGTTTTGAACAAGAAATTCCCTGCCAACAGCAGCGGCACAACTCCCATTTCCATCAGGGTTAAAAGGGGGCATCGCGTGACATGAGGCTAACAAGCAGAAGCACAATCCTATCATATTAAACTGTCACAACAGTAAAATCCCTCTCAAATCAAAGAAGCTGCTACCACTGCCTGGTCACGTCCACTCTCTGCAGAGGTGTTACCTGTTCCTTGGCATAACCAACGATCAGCTCTGGGGATTATTTTCATCGAACATAGTGCCACTGCAGGAGTGGAGCACCTAATTCTAGTGTTCCAGGTCACAAAAAAGAGGAAAAAGATGGCTGAACTGAAAGCGTCTTACTGTAGTTTGGAAGGCAGTAGGAAATGGCAGGCTCTCCTGGCCTTCTGATCATGCTAATAAACAGAACTGGAATATAAATGCAAATAGGGGGGTTGTTCCTGGTAATTTTTATTCATAACTTAGTGCTAATTCTATGCCATAAGCCAAATGTATTTGTCACCATATTGTCTCTCTGTATAGACTTTAGGCTGAATCCTTTCAGATCTGCCTTATTTAGCTGAATAATTTTATTAGAAATGCAGGACCTCGCATACGCCTGTGTTGACCTATAGCATCCAGTGTCCCTTTGACAGCAGAACATCAGATTTTCCTGGGTAACACATTGATGCACGGAACACTGTTGCCTGTAGTTTCATTCTCTCCTAAAGAATATCTGTTCTTAGAAAGCGACAAGCATAAACCATGTCAGCATGAGCATTTGTACCTGCCATCTTATAAAGAAAATTTTGTCATCCCTTTTACAGTTTTATTTTCTTCTGCAGCCAAATGTGGCAGGCCACGTTGTGCATGAGCATATCATAGGGCTCCTGACCAAGTATTTGAGCCAGGTACTGCAACGAGTCTGCATCCTAGGACTGTGTTTTGCTGTTGTGTTTATGTCTTGTGGCAGCTCTTGAACTCAACGTATCAAATGTACTGTTCTGCATATGTCTAATCTACAGGAAAGCGGAGCTGAAGTTAAGGCGTTTGACTTAGAGTAACAAGCCAACTGCAAGATTTCATCAAATCAGTGTCAAAATGTTGCATGCATTTCTTTTGTAGATTTAAAGAAATTTCAGTTACCAAGCCAAAACCAGCCTGAGAAACAACTGATACAATTTTGTGACATTTGCTTTCATTTCTTGGTACCTTTCATAGGCAAGATGAGGATTATAAGCTGCACTTGGTCCTCATGCTCATACTTCAGGTTTTTTGTGAGAGCCACCCTCAGCTACTTAACATAACTTGTTTTTGTCAATTTATTCCAGCTAATCATGTCCGTTTTTGAGAACAGCATGAAAGAAAGAGGCATCACTGAAAATGAAGCCTTTGACTGGGAGAAGGCTGGTACAGATATTTTGTTGTCCACTAGCACCTCTACTCCACCACAGCAAAACACTAGGCAAACAGCAGCAATGTTTGGGTGAGTATTACAGTTGCGTCAGTCAGACTATGGACATCCTCAATAACAAGCTCAGTAACAAGTTCATTTTTGAAAGATTTCAAGGCTATTATGATCCTGGGAAGTTGGAGCCGCATGGCAGCCAACACTTGATTTGGCTTTATATATATATGTTAACGTATTGCTAAGGTGGTGGAACCCAGTTTCAGACCCTTGCTGTCATGAAAATATGTTTTCTACTGGGGCTGAGTGTGTGGGTGGGAGTCACATTAATGGATGTCTGCAGACTTTTGGCCAGGATTGATGGAGCCCATATGCTTGTATATTGGGCATATTATATAGCACACGTGGTTGGAGCTGCTGTGAGAGCACCTGCTGTGAGGCAGTTGTTGCCTTGCTCTGGGGTGGGTTTGTGATTGATAGTGAGCTGAAAACAGTACAGTGCATGCACTGGTCACACCTCGAACACAGCTCCTTGACCTTTACAGGGCGTTTCATGCGCTGGTGCAACAGTACAGAGAGCTTGGTACTCAGAGATGGAAATGAGTCCAGACAAAAGTTGATAAGGCTTAGTTCAGTGGTCTGTCTTGGTGATTTTGAGGGGGCTGACATTAAGGGATAACAATAATCCTTAGTAATATTATAGAAAATAAAAGCTTCATATTATAGAAGATAAAAGCTTAATATTATTTCACTGTGAGGGTGGTGAGGCACTGGCATAGGTTGCCCAGAGAAGGTGTGGAAGCTCCATCCGTGGAGGTGTTTAAGGCCAGGCTGGATGGGCTTGGAGCAACCTGGTCTAGTGGGAGGTGTCCCTGCCTATGGCAGGGGGGTTGGAACGAGATGATCTTCAAGGTCATTTCCAAGCTAACCCATTCTATGATTATAGAAGATAAAAGCTATAAGGCCATTAAGCCTTATTTGCTCATGCAAAGAGGGGAAGTTTCTTCTGAGATAAATACTGTGTAACGGGCACTTCTGACAAAGTTTGCAGCCTGCATATCAAGGGTCCCAAGATGCTTTCACTGATCCATTACACTGTCTTTGTGACTATATGTCAGGTGGAATTCTCCTGTTCCATTTCAGGTCGTCATATATAGGATAATGCTGGACTGCTTTTTTTTCCAACCTGGTAATACCCTAAAAGCTGCTGAGGAATTTCTGTGGGGCAGCGTGATAGGCCTCTTTAAGTACTAATAATTTTACCTTTCTTCTTGTCTGTTCCATAGGGTGGTTAATGTCACGCCGGTACCTGGGGACTTGCTTCGTGAGAACACTGAGGATGTCCTACAGGGTGAACATCTGAGTGACCAAGAGAATGCTCCTCCCATCCTGTCAGGCCGGCCGGCGGAAGGTCTTGGTCAGGCTCCAAACACAGCTTTCAATGAGGCTGAAGTTTGGGAAGAGACAGATGTGAATCGCAACAAACTCAGGATCAGCATCAGCAAAGTAAAGAACATTTATTTATCACCTATGGCTGTTGGATTTAGAGCAATGGATTCATAGACTGCTAGAAGCCACCCAGATCCACTGATGTAGCATCCTACGTAGTGCAGCCCAAAAAGCACTGTGGAATTTTCCTGTGGAAGTGGGAAATTACAAACAATTTTTTCACAGAGTAAAAGCCATTGGGATTAATTTGGATTTTTATGCAAATGACATTTTGGGGGCAAATAATGCTAGAGTGACCCTTTTGTACAATCGTTCTATCGTTATCTAGGATCTTCATACTTCAAGCAATGGAATTCTAGTCCTTGCATAGCTGATGCAATATCAGAAATGTCCCAGGTTTGGAAACTATAAACCAAAATCTTATTGTGTCCTAACCTCTTGGGTAACTAAATTTCTTCAGAGATTTCTTAATAAGCCATATTTTTTTACATCTCGAATCACCACTAATTTTTCTCTTCCAATTTTTTAACTTTCCTTTCTAAGGGTAGCACAATCTATAAAGAGCAGCTAATGATGGTTTCACCCCTGTGAACAGTGAGAGAAACTATCACTTAATATTCTCATATTTCTGCATTCTAAGATCATATTAGACTTTTTAGCTTGTATCAAGTGAATACTTCAGTTGGTTTTCCTCATAATCCCTAAGCTGTTTCTCAGTCCTTTCTTGTAAATGGTCCCTAATTTCTTGGACGCATCCACATTGAATGATGATTCCATAGTAAATGTTAAGTATGAGAATTTACCAGTTAGTTCATTTATTAGATCAACTTACATATTGTAAGTAAATCAGTATTTGTTGTGTTGATCTCGATTCTTACTTAAAATTCAGAATGTCGCATGGCATACAGAATCTGTTAGCAGAGAAACCTTCATAAAACAGACTTAAAATATTATCAGGGCATATCAGATTCACTTCATAAACCTGTCTTTAATGGACATGCATGTTAAATCTACCAGTCTTCTGGGTCTGACCAGAATTCAATTCAGTCTCTACTGGCACAGAGTTAGTCCTTCTTTCAGGTCTTTAGATATCTCCACTATCCTTAGACTTATTAGAAAACGTTATTCGTGGACAAGAAATAATCTCATCTAACTTGCTTAAAATTCTCCAGTGCAAATAATTTGGATCAACGTGGTATCTGTATGGAACATTACCAGTGGCCTTCCCCGGTACTGAGAATTATAAACAAAGTTCTTCATCTCTCATGGGTAAACTGTGCATTCCCAGAAGTTCTCGTTTGAAGGCACATGAAATAAGAAAAGCCTGGTTGACAGTTCCGTTCCCATAACAGAAAAAAAAAAGAGTATTACAGAAAAATCCTGGTAACTACTATGTGTTTTTCTGTTCCTTTGAACCACCAGGTGCCTTGACGCTCTTCAGGCAGACTGAGATGTGCACAAGGGAGTCCTAAATATCCTTTCTGCATGCTAGTTGTACGTCATGTCTTAGTTACCCAGCGCTGTCATTCACAAGCCCTGTCATAACAGCAGCTAGAGGCAGGAGAGGTTTCTACAAGATCCACAGCGTGACCAGGTGACTTTTCTGCAAAGGGATATGCTATTTCTTCTCAGTTTACTGGCAAAGAAGCTTAGAGAGTTAGGGTGGCAATGAGCACTTCAGTTCTGACAAGCTCTGTAGCTACGCAGCAGTCTGTGAAACAGAGCCCAGGGCATCATGGTCTCCAAAGCTAAAGAAGTCTGGCCTTTCTCTCTGTGAGGGTTGTTATCCCTAGTCTGACTCTTGCCTGTCCTGTCGCTCTGCTAGGCTTATTATCTGTAGTCTGACTGTTCTCTGAGAGAAAGTCAGTTTTTATTTAAGTCTCAGTCACCACATGGAGGAAAAAAGGAGGCTGCAGATTTGATATGTGAGAGCATAGCTTCACCTCTACTTGTAATCTCAGGCTTCCCTTGCGTCTTTCAGAACTGCAAGGGCAGCTGGTGTGTAAAACACCCTTCTGCTATTCACAGCTTCACCATCCTTCATCTTCCAGTCTTGTAGCACTAGAAGTAACTCTGGCTTTCCCTGTCTTGCTCTTTGTACTTGGGCGATGAGTTGATCTTGCCATGTTTTTTCTCCACAGTACCTCTCTATGGTCATCCTTATTTCTCTGTTCACAGTTCAGATCTCTTCTGTCCCACTTCTCCCATTTCTCTGCTAAGAACAGCTTCCTTGCTTACTGTCACTGACCTTTCTAAATCCTCCTTCTGGTTTTCCTTCCTCCACTGGATCGAAGTTCTCATTCTGTGTTTTATTCGGAAGCCTCTTCCTTCTCTCTCACACCTTCCCCCAAATTTTCTGCTCTTGGATCTTACCAAGCTGCCTGTTACCCTACAGTTACATCAGCACTTTGCTCCTTTCACAAACACATTTGACCTTCCTTTGTCACTAACCTTTTCCCGGCCTGAATGGATTACAGATTAAGTCATTATCATCTATTCTGCTTTTCCCATAATTCCTGCAAGTTTTCCTCCACTCTCCCTAGCTGCAAAGGCTCCTTAGTTATGCGTTCCAAACGCAGCCTGGATGGTTTAGATCTGCTAATTTATGGACACTGACTGGCTTGCCGTATACGCAGTACACGCACAAAGGCAACTGTCTTGATCAGCAGCGTTTTACTGAGCAGCGTGCTTACATTCAGAACCTCTAGCATTAATAGAGGAAAAGTGAATGTAGGGTATGCTGCAGAGAAGGGTAAACACTCTCCATACTAGCAACTTGTACTGGCATCTCAGTGCACATCTCCATGCAGAAGCAGTGCATAACAGCTGATGTTGCATGACTGGCAGCACAGTGTGGTTGAATGCAAATCCTAGACTGCTCATGTAGCCCTTGGACCATTTTGCCTTTATGCTTTTGCCTAAGCAGGTCTTCTCTTCTAAGGGGAAGCAGAACAGTGGAAGGCAGAAGGCAGCTGTATTACAGTCACCTACTCTTGCTCCTTCGTCTGCTGCTAAATAAAAAAAAAAAAAAAAACAACAACCAAACACAAATTCACTAAGGCCATGTGAAAACATAAAATATGTACTGGTAGAGTATGCACACTCAATGCTCACAAGTGTCCATGAGCATGTTCAGGTCCCTGCATGACCTTGGGTCTGTGGAAAGCTCTTACAGATGTTGTGGTTGAGTATATATCCTGGAGGACTTTGTTTAGAGGACCAAGATTTAAAAAAAAAATAATAATAAAAAACAAAACCAAAAAAGCCCGCAAGCCACTCTGGGAATTAGGAGATGGTTTAGTCATATCAAGTTCACGAAAAGTAAAAGTATGTACACTGCAATATAAGGCATGGACACTGCATAGATGAATATTGACAAACAAGGTCTCTTAGACATCTTGCATAGGCAGTTAGAGTTTGTAATGCAGTAGGTTAGCCCATGATAACTCCTTTGGATCAACTATCTAGATGCAAAGGCCACCTTGTAAAGATGTTTAAATATTTGAGTTGATTTAAAATCCATACCTTGTTTTAATACTAGGTAAGTGCCAGGGCATATGGGCCCTTGCATTCCTTCAAACATTGCTTGTGTAGATTGTAAAAATGCAGCTGAAACTGTATCCTGGAAGAAAGCACAGAGCAACAGTGAAGCATCGGAAATCAATGTCTTTGGTCAGATTTTGAGGTTCTCTGTGTTTACCCCCTACAGACTCAGTGCATGGTGGAAGAAGAGCAGAGAAATGGTGTCTGCCCCAGTTCCCCTGTCCGAGTGCCTCCGGAGTCCCCTACTGCACAAGTACGCTCCCTAAGATACCGCCGTGTGAACAGCCCTGAGTCAGAACGTCTCTCCACTGCTGATGGCAAAGCAGATCTACATGAAAGAAGGTTTGCTCACCCTCTGTAGCCTCCTACTGCTTTTAGGAGTGTCTTGGAGATTGACTGTTGAGACGAACTTAATCATTAGATCAGCAGGCACTGGAAGTTCATTTCTGGGTGGAGGCGTTCATGGGCTTTATAATCTTTCTGATGAGACACTCGTGTCTGTTAATAAGGAGACTTAGTGGGAATGATTCTCTTCCTGTCTGTGGATGGGAAGAACTCCACAGATGGAAGGAGGGACATTTGTCAGAGGGAAGGCAAAGCGTCAGATCAGAGATAATGTAAACAGCCACAAAGCTTTTGGCTGGCCTGAGGTGGGAGAGAAGAATGGATCTTGTTAGGATACATACAGGGATGTGTGTATTCTGGGAGTTAGCTGGCAAGTCCTGATCTAGTGGGTTTCATTATTTTTCCTTAATAGTAATAATGGTATTCATTTTTCAGTATATAGCATAGCACTTGTTTGCATGTGAAAAGTACACATTACACCCTGATTTTGAGGGCAGGACTAATACCTTCTCTCAGATCCACAGTGAAGAAACAAAAAAACAAGAATAATACAAATAATGAAAAGAAGCTTTCTAAAGTCTTGTGTGCTGGAGAACACATGTGTTACAAGACATAAGCCCTTGGTGCTGGTAACCCACTTCACATCCTTTGTTACTCTGCCTTCCTCTCCCCATCGGAAGTCAGGGCGTGGACTGTGGTTGCAGGATGTACTGGTGAAATGGCCCCTCTAAAACAGGTAGGGGAGAGACAGGCCGCCTTCTCAGAGGAAATCTGACAGGCTTCAGCCAAGAGAACGGTCAGAAGGAGACGGTAGCTGGAAATGAAGGAGAATCAAAAAGAACTAGAGGATGAGCCCCCAGCACTACCCCAAGTTTGTTGGGTACTGTTTTATTCTGGGTGGGTGGGGGAAGCTGTAATGCTTCTCTGTAATTCAGGAAAGATTGTTTGTGTTGCCATAAATAATTTAGGGTTTGAATAACATATCTTGGGTCTTGCTACCTCTTCTTTTTCTTGCTCAGAAGAAAGGCTCTTTAAAATAGGAATGGAAAAAAGCCATTTATAACAGTCAGCAGCACTAGTCCTGTATATTCACTGAATGCCTTTAACTCCTTCCTTTATTTCTCCCACTCTTCCTTGTCTACTCAGCACCATGCTAACTTAATATAGAAAACGTGCGTTATTCAAAACACATCCCCTTCTCTTGCCTTCTTCCCTCAGCTCTTGTTTTTAAAATCAAGGTCTTTTTTCATCTTCAAAGTAGCCCGCAGCAAGTATGGTGCAAATACAATCCCACAGTCTTCTCTTGATTCTGTTTCCATCTTTTCACAACACAGACCTGACTCCCAGCACTGGGAAATTCTTCTGGCTTTCTGGAGTAAATTCTTCCACTCCAGGAGTCTCTCCTCTGCTGGGGAATGGATGAAGACATTGGCTAAATCCAGAGTTGCTTTTATTTTTTTAGCAACAGCTCTTTAAAATCCAGTTCTTGACACACAGTACAGGCCATTTTTCATTCTTTGTTTGCATATTTAGTGTTCCCTATCCACAATAACATATTTTTAAGACTTTAACAAATACAGCTTTGCTTTTTTCAGATCCATCAGATGGCTTTTGCTTAGATCTTTGGTTTTGCTCACAACTTTCTCTACATCAGCCTTTGATTCACCTCCTCCTCTAATTCCCCTTTCTTCATCAAATTTTTTTCATTTTTGCTTGTAATTCTTTCCGTCTGAGCTCTGACCTTCCACTGTGTTAAGGATACCTAGTTTTGCTTAGCAACCCTCCCCCAAAGGTCAGTCAGTTCTCTGTTTCCCCTCATGCTTTCTCACACATGGAAGGCTTTTCCCAGAAAAGTCTGCAAGGCTCCTGTATGGTCTCTGTTGTAATCCTTTTGTAAAACACGCTGCAGCTGTCTTTTTCTGGGCAGCAGACACTCTTGCCTTGTGCAGTGAGCTGCTAGTTTCTGTGATAGAGAAGCAAAGCAAGCAGCAGGTGCAGGCTGAATGAGAAGCATGGATCATAACACTGTGCAGCAGAAAGACAGAAGCGCCACTGGCTTTTCCAGCTGAGATGCTGCCAGGGCCGTTGGGGCACAGGGAGCTTCCAGGGCTTCTTTGAAAGGTATTTCTGCATGGCTGCAGAATCCGCTGCTATTTAGACTGTGAGCCACTGAACGTTATATTACCCGTTGTAAACGGACACTT
Source organism: Ibidorhyncha struthersii (assembly GCA_013398815.1). Taxonomy (NCBI): domain Eukaryota; kingdom Metazoa; phylum Chordata; class Aves; order Charadriiformes; family Charadriidae; genus Ibidorhyncha; species Ibidorhyncha struthersii. The sequence continues at coordinate 108,536 of VZSZ01000926.1, read as the reverse complement.
GCCATGTTTCCTTCCTGCTCCTCCAAAGTATTTTGGGGCCATCTATGCACAGTGGGATCAAAGACTCTTGGTGTCTTCGAAGAACTCGTGTCTGCCTTAGAGGCCTCAGTGGCCACCACAGAGATAGCACAGTGCAGCTGAAGAGGTTATAGGAGCCCAGCAGGGACACTGTTAAGTCAGACAGTAGATTTAGGATTTAGGGGTGTTTTCGTTTGGTTTGGTTTTGTTTTTTTTTTTTTCACAAAGCAGTAGAATTGACCAAAGAGGAAAGGGTATATTGGTGGTGTTGGGGAAAGCTGGTTATCATCCTGTCATCTACAAGAAAGAGAGATGCTGAATTGGTTGTTGTACTGAAGCACTTCAGGGGCGCTAAGCAACAACAGCAGCAGGGGGAACATCTTTATGCCATTGTAGGTTCTACAGAAATATTTTTGGTTAAGCCTGTCTTTCTGAAGTGTACCAAGAAATGAGTGATAAAGACTATACAGGTTTCCTCTCAACTCTTACGATCCCTAACTTTAACCACAAACTTCATGTATGTTTAATGGCTTCATGTTCTGTCTTTAGATCTCGAATGGATTTACCCGGCTCTCCATCACGGCTTGTATGCTCCTCCCAGCCAGCACAGATGCTGTCCATTGATACTGGCCAGGCTGACCGGCAGGCAAGTGGTAGGATGGATGTGTCTGCTTCAGTGGAACATGAAGCCCTCAGCAATGCTTTCCGCTCAGTGCCACTCGCAGAGGAGGAGGACTTTGATAGCAAGGAGTGGGTTATCATTGATAAGGAGACAGAGCTGAAGGACTTTCACCCGGGTGCTGAGCCAAGCACCTCTGGAACCACAGATGAGGAGCCTGAGGAACTAAGACCTATTGAAGAGGGTGAGGAGAGAAGGCGCTTGGGGGTAGATGCTGCAGTCAGGCCGAAGACGCATGATGGGCGAAGTCGGGGTATGCTGCCTGTCACTGAGGAGGACAGTTCCCACAGACATGAAGGACCTTCTCAAACAGTGTCTGACAGTAAACACGAACAGCAGACAGGAAGTCCAGCCCACTCCCCCCAACATTCAGCACCAGCTATCCGACAAAGGAGACGAGAATCTGAACCTACTGGTCCTCAGAGACAGGTAAGATCCCCGGGTCTGTATCTTGTTGCCTAGCATAGCAAAGTCATCATCTTAGGAAACCTCAGCTGTGCTGGAGAAGTCTCCGATTCCAAGCATGGATGCTCTTGTGAAACTCTTTCTGACAGTGCTTGCAAATGTTGTGAACACCTTAGAAGTGCTCCCTATAGCTAGTAATTTTGTCCCCTACTAAGGACACACTGTTATCAAGATCTTTCAGCCATTTTGGCACAGGGACAAGAGGAGAGCACAGTTGTTTTGTGTATCTTTAACCAGTTCTCTTATTGCTTTCCCATGGTGTTTTGTTAATAACCGCTTAGTTGTATGGGGGTGTCACTAGCAAATCTCCACATAGTTTCTCAGCAGCAACTGCAGTGTATGGCAAGAGAATGCCCTCTAATGTAATCACACATCAGCACTGGGCAGGCCTGCAGCAATGCAAATCATAAAATAACTCCCTGAAATTAAGCTTTCTTCTACATACCTAATAAAAAGCTCAGAGTAACCAGCACATACATCCAGTTGACCTTATTTTAGTGACTGGTATTTACTGTTACCAGGTATTTACTCACAGAAATGTTCTTTACCTACTGTGTTTTTTTCAGATAATAGAGCGCTTTTTTCTTTCAGTTTTGCTTTTTTCTGTGGTCCTCTGAAGGTATAGAGAAGTTCAGTTTTTAGTGGGAGGTAATTTATTAGATTACCTGGGAAAACATGATATACTGTTAGGCTCAGAGTTCCTCTGTCATATCTAATCTTCATTTCTCAGACATTCAGAAGAAGGCTGTCCCAGAATGTTCACTGCAAGAGACAATATAATTGTTCTCCTGAGGGCTTTTTGTATTTTTATATTAATGAAGATCTCTCATGTGCGTGGGATCCGTAAGTGCAGCAAAGAGCAGGCGAGTCTTAGGTCATGTACACAGTGATACCCACCCACAGCAGGCGTTCGTGCAGCCTCCTCCTTCCCCTCTGGAAGATGCTAACTCCATTTCCCATTCCCTCTTGATCTTATGCTGTAAGGGAGCATTCACTGGACTGGAACATGTTAAAAGAACATCCTTCCGTTCAGGCCTTGCCCAGATTCTTCTCTTCTCTGGATCCCGGAGACGTACAAGAAAAAAAGGAATTAGTTTTGGCAGCAAAATGTGAATGATACAAGAAACTATATTAAAAGAATCAAACCAAATCCTTGTCTACCAGGCAGGGTGTTCCTTGCTAAGGTGTATGAGGCTGCAGCATTTACAGGAAGGATAGAAATATTCACAGCAGGCACTAGTGGAAATGTCCTGCTGAGCATGGAATAGTAGCAGTATGTGCTTCTCACAGAGACTGCATCCAATTGCAAGGTGGAGTTGTTTGCTGTGCAAAGCCAATATGTTAAACGCCTTAGATATCTAGAGATTTTATAGGCGAGATCGGCAGAGTTGGAAAGATCTGCGTCTGAATTTGCTCTGTCTGTACAGTTATTAGGCTGGTCAGTGCAAGATGTGCAAGATCTGTGAGATGCGATGAACATGGCAAGAGACAGCTGGTAAGAACCTGCTGTAAGAACCAGCAGGGACACTTCACTGATGTGTAGCATAGCTAAAGAAGGCTGGACCTGCCGCCTTGGCCATAGCATGTAATACTCCTATGTGAAGTTACTGGCAGAGTTGGGTATGATGCAGTATGAAGGCTGCTTATCACTGCACAGTGATACTTAAAACGCAGGCAAAAAAGGTAAATTAATGGGATTGTGGGTCATCACTTCTAATATATTAAACAGCCTTGGTTCTGCAGCAGACTGCATGTGTTTTCACTCCTGTGTTCTGAAATACCCTCTAGTTATTTCTGGGCCTAGCTTTGTACATACAGACTGGACTTCTTTGGCTGGATGGTATTTGTGCTTCCTTTGATGTCTGGATCCTTCAGTTGCCTCTATATACACAGCTCTGCAATGACATTCATGTTTTTCCATTTGCTGTCACAAAACCAACTGCTAACTCTCAAAGGAAAAATGACATGGTGCCTAAAGGAGAGCAGAAGCCTGTTCTCCTCAGGTATAGCAGAGATCGAAGGACAGTTGGTTGGGACACTAATAAGAAGTCAACCAAGGACTTAAGTAATGAAAATACTGAAGGCCTCACTAGCTATGACAGATGCTTCCTGTAGCTCAGGCTTGGGCTTCCTCTGGGTTTAATTGAAACTATGATTAGATAGTGTGTGTGAGAGTAAATCTTCCTTATCTTTGAATATGAGCTGAGTCTTTAAGATAGGTAAAAATGTCACTAAATGCAGAAATACCATGACATGAAGGTCATAAGCCTTGTTTGGGACCTCGTTCTGGTCTCCTGAAAACTGGTGATCATCCATTGGTGTCTGTAGAGTACTAACTGAGAGCAAATGGCTAACCCCTGCTCTAACACTTTCTTCTGTTCCTCCGTTCTCTGGCTCCAATATATAAGCCATTACTTGTTACTAGCAAAAAGACAGTAACCTCTGGATTATTATAGAATCACAGCGTGGCTGAGGTTGGAAGGGACCTCTGGAGATCGTCTAGTCCCACCCTCTGCTCCACGATGGATTAACTAGAGCAGGTTGCTCAGGACAGTGTCCAATCAGAATATCTCTGAGGATGGAGACTCTACAACCTCTCTGGGCAACCTGTTCCAGTGTTCAATCACCCTTAAAAACTTTTACTTAGGTTTAAATGGAATTTCCTGTATTTCAGTTCCTGCCCATTTCTTCTTGTCCTTTCACTGGGCACCACTAAGAAGAGTCTGGATCCATCTTCTTTTTCCCATCAGGTGTTTATAAATGTTGATAAGATCCCCCCCGAGCCTTCTCTTCTCCAGACTAAACAGTCCCAGCTCTCTCAGCTTTTCCTCAAATGAGAGGTGCTCTAGTCCCTTCACCATCTTTGTGACCCTTCACTGGACTATCTCCAGTATGCCTGTGTCTTTCTTGTACTGGGCAGCCCAGAACTGGAACACAGTATTCCAGGTGTGGCCTCACCAGTGCTGAGTAGAGGGGAAGGACCACCTCCCTCAACCTGCTGGCAACACTCCTCCTAATGCAGCCCATGAGGCTGCTGGCCCTTTTTGCCACAAAGGCACCTTGCTGGCTTGTGTTCAGCTTAGTGTCCTCCAGGACCTCCAGGTACTTCTCTGTCAAACTGCTTTCCAGACAGTTGGCCTCCAGCGTGTACTGTTCTTCCCCGGGTGCAGGACTTTGCACTTCCCTTTGTTGAACTTCATTAAATTTCCTTTTGCTCGTTTCACCAGCCTATCCAGGCACTTCTGAGTATCAGCACAACCTTTTGGTGTGTCAGCCGCTCCTCCCATTTTTGTATCATCTGTGAACCTACTGAGGATACACTCTGTCCCATTATCCAGGTCATTAGTGAAGTTGTTTAACGGTAGTGGCCCCAGTATCAACCCCTGGCTACACCATGAGTGACTGGCCTCCACCCAGACATTTTTTCCCCAGAAATGCAACACTTTGAACCCAGCAGCTCAGCCAGTTTTCAGTCCAACTCACTGTCTACTTACTTAGTCCATATTTCATCATTTTGTCGATGAGGGTGTTACGGGAGACAGTGTCAAAAACCTTACTAAAGTTGAGGTAAACGACCTCCTACCCAGTCATCTCATCGCAGAAGGCTATCAGGTTCATGAGGCATGACTTCCCCTTCATATATCCATGCTGACTGCTCTCAGTCACCTTCTTCTCTTTCATGTTTGGAAATGGCTTCCAGGAGGATTTGCTCCATGCCCTTTCCAGGTTGACCAGGTTGTAGTTCCTCAAGTTATCCTCATTTAGAGCTTAGATGTTTGTTCAAATGTATGAATCTGTTGGAAAAAAAAGATGTTGTAGTGCAAGTGTGAAGCATGGTGGTGTCCTTGTGAAACTGTGTGGGTGTAAGAGGGAGAACAGTATGAGCAGAAGCTGCTGTAGGAAAAGTCAAGTACAGAGGAGGCTCTGAATAGCCTGGGGGAATTTCTGACCCAAATATTCTCACATATTAGATATCTTCCAGTTTCAGCTGACAAGAAGACAGCTGCAGTGGAGCATAGACCTCATGGGAAGCCCTCGTACAGAGAGAGAACAAGTCTGTCATGCTATGTCCTGTTCAAGCCCTTCTGTCTGTACACCACTGAGTGCAGCAATGAGCACCCAGTAAGCTGTTTTAACAGAGCTCTTAGGGTTTACTTTAATGTATGCATTTCAATAATGTACTAATAAATCTCTGCTTATGTTTATGCACTAATGTGCATATAAAGCTATAGAAATAGCTAAAAACGAGTGGAAAAAAAGATTGAACCTGCACTTCTGTTTACATATTAATCCTGGCATAGGATTACTGTTATTGTTGGAAATCATTTATATCCTCACCTAGCAATATAATTTAAAAATCTGTCAAATTCTTAAATATGCTGAATAAATTCACTGACACTTGACAGAGATGGCAACTTACGGCTGCCTTCTGCGTTGTAAAGAAATACAAATGTTCGTATACTTATGAGTTTTAGCAATTACTTCTGACTTTAGGTCTGTGCAGATAGGTATTTCTTGACTCTGAATCTCCCTTGCCGCTAGTGCAGTTGGCATTGTACAAAACGTTTTGATACTTGGCTGCCTAAAACATGCTTATCCAAATGATATCACATCTAAAAAACACAAGAAAAGTGAAGCAGTAGTGGGAGATCATATTAACTCTTTCTTACCTATTCTTGGATATATTCTGCAGTGTTCAGGGAGCTTTTTGCTTACACTGTGTCTTACAGTCCCATCTCCCAGAGCCAAGAGTTCATCTTTTAGAAAAGGTCCCAATGTGAAGAGGCTCTGGTGTATTTCCTCACAAACTTAGCTGTGTAGTTAGAATCGCTCTTAAAAAAAAAACTCCCTTGGTGCTACGTTAAGCGTCTCTTCTCCCACAGCCAGGAGAATGCCACAAATGGGAGTCATTTAAAGTTGTCCGTGACACTGAGAGGGCAGCAGCTGTGAAGCTTATGAGGCCTTCCCAGTCGTACCCCACCATTGGCATCTTTGCTGAGACATCACGCAAGGATGCTCAGCGTGAAGACCTGTGTTGGTAATACTGTGGGTAAGACAGGAGGCAGTCAGAAGCACATTGCGCAGGCTGCCTGGGCCAGCTTCACCTGTGGGTCCAACTTTATCTATAATCACTGTTTTTTTTTCTGGGGGGGGAAAAAAACACCAAACAAAAAAAACCCACAACTGTTCTGGGGCCCTCACTGAGCCAAGAAAAAACTCTCTGTTCTGGTGCTGAGCCCACAGGTGCCCCCACACTCCTGAACTTCATCACTGCCTCATCTGAGGGATGCTTTAGTTGTGATGTTCCCTGATACCCTTGGGAGCAGCGCAGCTGGTCAGGGGATGACCACTTCAGCGACCCCAGTATGCCGTTCTCTTCCTCCATTGATTTGAGTTTGTGATGATTATTCCTTGGAAACGGACATGGAGACACAGGAGAGGGCTTCCTCACATCAAGGGCAGTGTTCTAGCGGTTTGGGTGATCTGTACTGCCTCTTTGGTTCATGTGCTGTAGAGCCCTGTGTTGCCCCAGATCTGTTACCTGGAGGAACTCTGATTTTCACTGAGGACTGAGAGCTGAGCACGGCTTTCTCTGGATTGTATTTTGGGCCTGGTGGCCTATGTGGCCCCAGACCCTGGCACAGTGATGAGGGAAATCCTTGGCACTCCCAGAGTGCCTATAGACAGCAGGAGGAGAGGATGGAAACTACAACTTCATCTGCCTCTGAGGCAGAAAGAAGAAAAACGCTGGGCTAAAATAATTGAGCAACAGGTAGAAGCAAAACACAGCGGGCTGTCAGGTTTATAACTCTGGGCAGAGGAGGTAGGCTGGGGGAAGAAGGTGGCAGGGAAAATGAGATACGAAAAGGTGCTGTGTGTCTTGGTTTCCTTTCCCTTTTGCAGCATTGTCTGTGGGCTGCTCTGAGGGAATGTGAGAGATCATTTCTCAGTGGCGAGAAATGGGCATTTGCAAAAGAGGGGCAGACTCTCATTGCCTCTCACTCAGTGTAATTCCCATTGAACCGCGTTTAGTGCCTGTTGTAGATGATGCAATTCTTTGACATTCAGCTCCTCCAGCTTCCCTCCGCATGAGAAGAGCTTGCCAGCTGACGGAGAAGGATGTATGTAAAGTTGGCCTCCGTACTTTATGCTCTTTAGATTCAGGATCCCTGTCCTTCCATGTGTTAGGAATAAAGGATCAGCAAAAGGGTGATACTATAAGAGAAGAAATGCTCATGTATGCTTGTTGTATATATACAGGTCATAACAACCAAAACTTTAAGCTCAGTAGAAATTCCTAATTATTCCTTAAAATATATCGAGCTCTATCAACATCACGTTTTTCTGGAACTCCACGTGAGAGGTGTCATACTGCTTCTGCCCAAACAGGCCTGACAGGTGGTCCAGTCTGATTGCTGCCAAGGGCAAAGAGATAAAAGGGGGCAACACCTCCAGCGTTGACTGTGTAATTTAAGCATTAGAGCATCAGTGAAGGAAAGTGGTGTGTCTGTAACCTCAACTTCAACCAGGAGGCACCAATACCTAAGTGCATCTGCTGGTGGGGTGTTACAATTTGCCTGGGCAAGGTCCTTGATCCTGTGCTGTAAAGGAGGTCCATCTGGGTAGCTGGAGCAATCCTTTTTGATCTGAGAAGTCTTTACCATGTTGGGATGATATATACATTGGAAATCATATAATATGCTGAGCCCAAACACGGAGCAAAAAGTAATAATAGTAATTCCAGTGTACTTAGTTGTGCAGCTTACAAACAGTACACCCAAAAGTGAGTTTCTACTCCATCTACACAAAGAAGACGTGGTTGTCTTTATGAGAAATCAGAGTTGCTGTCTAGAATTTCTTTGTCTCTCTCAAATACTCTGTACGACAGCATTACATTATTATCATCTGAGAGTCTGATCTATGCAGTGACATGCAGTACATTTAGGATTGTGAATAATTGCTTTTCACATTTAATGTCCACTACAAGCTAAGTAGTTCTCAGATGCTTAGGAAGATAAGATACCTGCCTCAAAGCACTGCAAAGATATTGGAGGTGACAGGAAAGAGACTGGATGAAGTTCAGCTCTTTTTCTCATATCATTTGCAAGGGCAACATCTCTAGGAAGGTAAGGAGAGCAGTGTTGGCTTAAGAAAATTCAGTATTGCCTTTTCACATTTCCCAATTACATTTTGAAACCTGCAGAGACTTCCTGAAAAGAAATGGAGCGCAAGGAAGGGAACAGATTTGAAAAGAAAAATGTAATTCCAGGGAAAATGGTCTGGTTTGGGAAATTGAGGTTGCTGACCCCTGTGAAAGCGCTAGTTTCATAGCAGAGGTAGAAAGGGGAGGAAGGGCTTAGGATTTTCAGGGTGAAGAATCTGAAGTCATTCCCGTAATGCCTCTCTCTTCCATTCAGTGCATAAAGGGAAGGTAGGGACTGCGATCTCATTCTGGCACAAGATGTCCTCTGTGACTATACGTTCCTCCCTCTCCTGGCCATCCCAGGATCACAGAAGCAGAAAAGGGACCTAAGAGTGCATCTTTTCCTCATGTCCTCCCGTGGCTCTGTGCTTTGAATTTCTCACTGAAAGGAGAATTATACTCTGCCTGCCTTTCCAGCTGCTGCCTGTCCTCCACTTACCAAAACTGGAAGCATTAACACTCCCCCTGCAGGTACTCCATATAAAAGTGTATTGGGAGGCCAGCAGTATAAGTGTGAGAAAAGGAAAGTCCTTTTCCAACAGCCCCCAAAGTTGCCTTTGCAAATCCCTGGAGAGAGTTTTAATAAGACTCATTGAAAGACTCCCTGAGAATCCCCTGCTTTTACATACATATAATCATTTTAGCACCAGTTGTTTCACCTTTTCTTGTACACATGGTTTCCAAGTGTGTTCAGAGTTTGACTGTTACCTATATGCAAGATGTATGCATAGCGTTATGACATGTCAAGATGAGTGATGCCAGAGGAACAGAGAGGTGAGGCGTGTGGCCTGAAGAGCCAGAGGAGGGGACTGATGTAGCAGAGCCTGACGCTGCTGGTGTCGCTCGTGTCCGCGTGTGGCTGGGGAGAGCATGGCAGGCCCCCTGTAATGGCAGGCTCCCCGTGGTGCCCGTAGGATCCCCGGGAATTTATAGACACAGAGCAGTAAGTAAGCCCCGTGTAGAGCAAAAGCATTTTTCATCTGCCGGCGAAGATGTCTACAGCATGCGCATCACAAACCAGGGGCGAGTCAAGTCTTTGCCTGACACCTTTTCCTCCACTCTTCTTGGTCTTTTTCAGTTGGAGGAGGACAGGCCTTCTCAGCACTCCCTCCCGAGGTACAGCCCCCTGAGAAGACTGGCGTCCTCCGTTTTCTCCTCCTCAACCCTGGAGACAGAACACTACCCTCACGTTGGTGGCACTTTCATACAGCGCAGCCGTTCAGCGGAGAGCAGTCCCGTGCGCATGCCCCACCGCAGGCACATGCCCCTCACGGCAGGAAACCACAGACTCATGCCTTCCGTCCTCCGCATTTCCAGGTCCCAGCTCCAGCAGGTGTGGGCCCGCTTCACACACAAAACATAGCCTGTTCAGGGAAGCAGCAGCCTCCATAATGCAATAATAGATCCCACCTGCCCACAATGTGTCACCACTTAATGCAATATTGAATCCCAGACAACACTGGCCTAAGGTACTGTAACTTCCAATGCCCCTGCAACCAGACCCCACAGAGACTGAAAACATCTGCCTTTCTAAACCTCCCAGCAACCTGGGCGAGGGGCGGCAGCACGGCCGAAGATGAGAACGCAGATGGTGAATGTGTGATGTGTGAAAGAGGTGGATGCCAGGGCTCATCTCAGAGACTCGCTCGCGCGTCCTGCAGCCTCGGGGTAGGAAGTGCAGGGCTGCCTCACTGAACACGTGCAATCAAGCCACAAACATTGTCAAATTATGACTGGAGTGGAGAGACCGTGGAGGTATCAGCAAGCGTTACCTTCCCCGGGCAAATCGGTTCAAGCGTCTTTGTTGGTATCTTACACTGGGCCAAATCTGTAGGCGGTTTTACTCCATCTAGATATAGGCAGACTCCCACTGGAAGCTCACCTGAGGCAGGACCTCAGGATTTGTCCCTCTTGTGGAGTTACGATCATGTATCTCTTTGTTGCTTTGGCTTTGGAAATCCCCTTGCTTTTGTTGCGGTTTGTTTTCCATACAGTGACCACATATTTCTGTCTCTCTGGCTTTGCCTCTGTTATGTGACAGTGGACCTGTTTGTCTGCTCTCCACTCCTAAGCTGCTCCAAATCTACCTGCCTTCCCCCAGAGGTGCTGACTGTCAAGAGCTGGATAGCAAGGATTTTCTTACTGATCCAGCTGTATGTCACACTGTTTCCAGATTCCAGAAATTTTAGGCACCTGCAGCTTTTCAGTGGCAGAGCAGCCCTGCTTCTTGGCCTTGCTTGGAAACGCCTGTGGTAACAGATCTCACTTGAGAAATAAACTGGCCTCAGCACTTGGTATACAGAGCCCTGGAGCCCTTGTCTAAAACTGACTTGAATCTCAGAGGAAATGGGAGATCAAAGTTAATTTAAAATGTCATAAGTATCCTTATTTCCTGGGTTTGCAGGGATCCATTGCCCTTCTCAGTATAGCTGCAGTGTAAAACACCAGGCTGTATGAAGACCTTCCGTAGTTAAGTGAATGTAGTATCTGTCTTCTATTGAAATGAGCCTTTGGTTTGGTCTTCTGAGAGAAGAGGCAGTATGGATGTTAAGGTTAAAGAAGAAGGGGTCATTGCTGGTGCTCAAGAGCTTTAGGAAAGTGCGAGTCCAAAGTAAAATACTCTGCAGAAAGTATATAAGCACAGGATGCAGCCAATAAAACATGTAATATAAAGCTCAGGCAGATGTGAAAATGGCGTGGGATAAGTATGAGTGTTGGAAGAAAGTTGTGACGTGGAGGTATTACTGCATAGGTAGGGTGTTTCCAGCGGAGTTAACAATGAATGCTTCCTTCCAAATACTGATCTCTGTAGGTTTATCAGGCCTGCCTGAGGCTCCCTTAATATCAGATTCACCCTTCCACAAGCAAACCCAGACAGCGCAACCCCAGACAGGGTGGGTGGTGCTTTCTGAAGCTTCTAGGACCTGGCCTGGTGGGTCTGCATGCCGCAGGACATGCTCAGGGAGGCTGAGCGTGCACTGCCTCCTTCCTGCCCACAGAGCATCCCAGTGGGTGCAGGGATGGAGATGGAGGGGGCAATACACGCTCCTTGAGAAGATTCAGCGTAGGCATGACCGGTCTCTTTCCACAGTCATTCTTGAATCACCGACATCAATATCTTTTGATTTGCCCCAAGAACATAAGTGAAAAGGACACTTTACTGCCCAGCCAAAATTTTTACCTGCAATTTGTTATCAGTTTTATTTTTAAAAAAGGCACTGGTCATTTCCAAAAATGCTTAGACTGCATTAACTACTAGCCTAATCCTATTTGGCAGTTCTTCTCTTGTCAAGCGCAGAAACAAGAAAGAGCGAGGCTTTGCTTTTCTCAAAGTGACATGAGAAGGGATGATTTCCTTAAGTAGACTCTGCTCTGATGTTATTTTTTCCATGTTCAGCAGAGACTTTAATAGAACAGCAGATTCCAGGGAAAATGGAATTTGTGAAAGAAGTAGATTTAAAATCAGTAGCTTTTAATAGTTTTTAGTTCTAGTCACCAAAACACTGATGTTCACTCTTCAAGATCAATTTTAGGAACGAAAATTTCTATTGTTCTATTTTTTAAAAAACAATTTTTAGTTTTGCCAGTGAGAAAAGGGAACAAACGTGATAACTGGGCATTTATAAACTCTTGCCCGTTTCAGGCAAAAACAATGACTAGCCAGTAAGGAGCTCCATCCATGAAATTGTAACGGGCAGTAATCTATCTAATGCTACTCGTCATGGTTTTACATAGAACTATTCTTTCCAAGTAAACTTGATACTGTTTTTCTTCTAAGTTCAAAAGTCTGATTGGTAAAGATGGTTGATTTATAGAGACTTCAGTAAGAATTTCTTCTAGTTAAAATTATTAATAAATTGAAAAACAGCTAACCAAACAAAATATGTTTATATGTTGGTGTCTCTTACAAGTGGGGACATTTCTCATTATGACTCCTGATCTCCTCCCATAGTTCAGCACTGTTCCATGCCTTTAGCGCCTGTCAAGAAGAGGAAAGAAACCACTGAGGACAAAGTTTGCAGTGGCAGGAAGATGGGTGGCTTGATAGAATAACACTGGCAGGCCAGCTCTGCAGAAAGATCTGGATTGCTTGATAAGTTGCTTGTGTTCAAACTAATTATTCCATTCAGCCAGGGACAAGGTCATGTTTTAAGTACGAAGAATATAGGTCACAGGCACAGAGTGGAAGAAACTGCACTGGGAGGTGCTGTCTCCCCAAAATGAGGTGGGAGTTAGGGGAAATAATTAGCTGCATGTAAGTTCTCATTATGCTGCCATAGCAAAAAAAAAAAAAAAAAAAAAAAAATCTTCTTTGATGTATCAGCAGGAAAATGAAGATGTGAGCAGAGGGGAGATCTTTTGTACTGGTGAGATGACTACCAGACTTCATATCCAAGTCTTGCATGGAAATATTTTTAAAAGATTTTCAAAACCTAAAAAAGAAGTGAAACAAGAATTGTTTGATTCTGTAAAACATGCCTTGTAGAATGAGCTTGAAGAAATGCAGTCGGTCATGAAAAGACAAAACTAAAAAGTGACATGGTTGCTGTTAGGAGTGTGTGCCTGAAGAGAGTAAGGTGGGTTTTTAATCTGCCAGGCAAAGACATGGGTCTAAGTGCTGGAAGATAAAGTAATACAGGTCAAACGAGAAGCCAAATGCTCATTTTAAAAACATAGGTAGGTGGTAAACCACTGAAATACATTATTAAAAGACACTGAATTCTTTGCTGTACAGATTCTGTAAGGTGGAATATTGATTTCTAAACCAATCCTGTTAAACCATCAAATTTGGGCTCTATACCAGAATAATTTGACATGTTGCTGTTGCCTGGGTTTTATGGGAAGTTTTATTTCATTATCAATATGGCTTTTAAAATCTAATTCTGAACAAATTAATTGGTGCTAATGGCTGGAATCCTGATGTTACAGTAGTATGCAAAGAGTATTAAAAATAGTCAATTTGCAGATTTTTTTAACATCTTCATCTAATGCTGTAATAATTACTGTGGAATCCACATATTGTTAAGGAACAGTTGGCAAATTAAAGAAATGTGAAAATAGCTTTCTTTTTATATTGATGGAAATGTAATAAATTAATATTAAAACTAGTTACAGTGCAATTCTAAAAAAACTCTGTAGATTACATTTATATTGCATTTATTTATTGTGTTTCATTTATAATGACTGCAATTATAAATGTAAATATGTCCAAAATCACTTCTAAAAAAAAAAAAAAAAACAACTAGAAAGCTCAAAGGAAGTTACAAGCAGCCATTTCCCATTGTTGGCTGTGCTTTCATGGTCAAGTTAGGGGAACAGAAGTACTGTTTCTCTAAGAGGTACCCTCCTACCCCCACCCCATCCCATCCAGCCCTTTCCCCTGTGCCAGTGTCCATGTGGCTGCATGAACATGCATAGGGAGAAGGAAAATTTTCAATTTCAGTTCATTTACTGCTTTGGTTCACTTTCCATTTGCACAACTGACAGCAGTGGCAAGCCACCATCAGCAGGGAAAAAAAACAACTGATGGAGGGCTGTCGACACAAAAAGTGGTCATGGGGCTATGGGTTGAAACGTTAGTTGCCCTAGTTATTTTTCCTTTTATGTTTTATAAGGTTCCTTCAGCTGGGGTAAGTTGGTGTAAATCAATACTAGTGAAATAAAATTCCCTTTCAGCTTCAGACTCTTAGGCAAATTGAAGGGTCCAAGGGCATCAGAAGGGTCCAAGAACAGGGTTTGCGTCCTGAAAGAGATGTCCTTGCTCTTACTTCCCATTGTACATAGCACTTGTTCTCCTCAGAATCCAAAATGAGGATCAAGATGAGCATTTGCCACTCCTTTACAATACAGAGATCATTAGCATCAGGACAGGTAGCTGTTGCTAGGTTCTCATGTTCTACTTCAGTGAGCAAATGCACATCAGTTGTATATACATACAAAAGCCATCTTTTTATATCTTGGTCTCTTGGCTCCTTTCACTTTCTTTCTATGCAGAATGGGAGATGTTTCCAATTTATCACTCTCTCCCCAGCCTCTTTCCCACAGGAAGGAGCTAATGAGATGTGATTTCTGTGAAAATGTTAGTGTAAATACTTGGGTTAAGCTAGCATGAATTGAGTAAATGTAGTTATGCCGGCACACATTCACTTTCAGTAGAGAAGGTTTTGGTGGGAGGGGGTTGGCTGAAGATAAGCTATTCTGACAAGGGTGCAATTTTGCCGATGCCAGTGCATCTGCATTAGGAGTATCCTGTTGATATACCCATGTTGACCAAGTCCCTGGTGTGAACTTGACTTTGTCCACCATTCCCAATACTTTTTTTGCCAGTGTTGAGGGGCAGGTAAGTGGAAGAGTTATGTTGCATCACCTCTTTCACTGTTTGAAGTCTCTTTTGTTACAGTGATGACAGAACGTAAGGTACAAATGCCCTGTAAGACAGCCATATGGGTGATATAATCCCATCCCTATGCTACCTCTTCATGATGAAAAGTATCTCTCGCTCTTCCACTCCTTCTCTTTGTCTGAACCTGGACATTGTTGTGGTTCAGGCTGCTGCAAGACTGTTGCTCTGAAAGAGACAAACTGGTCCAAAAGTTGCATTTGTTGGGCTGTGTCTTTGTGGTTCCTAGTGACTTCCAACCTGGACTGATGCTTTCCTTTCCACATCACAGGTGTTGACTCCAAGACCTTTTCTTCAGCTCTTTTCCTGTAGTTCATGTGGTGATTCTTTAAGGGTCCCCAAGGACAGAGACAGATCAACCCATCTCTCAAATCCTGTGTCCAAATGACTTTTGAAGAGTGCACAGGAAGCTGCTCCAGCTGCCTGTCAGTTACTAGGTACTCAGCTGAGGGTGAGAGTTTGAGCGCTCCTTCTCCCTTCCAGGTGCCCTGGGAGGCAGCAGGCACCACCTGAGCTGTGGAGGGTGTTGGCGGTTGCCAGCTCCCCAGCCCAGGGTGAAGAAGCTGTACTTGGACAGTTGGCCTCCAGACTGGATCGAGATAAGGCAGCTGTCTCCAGGACTGGCTGACGTTCTCTGGGATCTCATCCATTTCTCTGTAAGCAGACATACTGCTGCTCAGCTGCCACCCAGTCAGCTTATGTTTAAATCTGAACCTGGATGCAAGAACAGCAGCAGTCGGCTGTAGGGCTGAGCTGTTGGTAGGCTTCACATACAATGTGATGAGGAGGCAGAACCCCCTCATCTTCACCTCACTGCTTGAGAAGCTCTCTTAGATCTGGTTGCCTCTTTGTTCCCCTTTGCCTATCCCATCTCTTCCCTATATGACAAAACTCTTTTTATTACACCCCAGTTGCCAGTGCGTGTCCCACTCCACACATTGACCTGCCCCTGTGGTTTACCTCTGTTGCCATTTGTGATATCTCATCCCTCCCATCCTTATTGCGTCCCTGGGTCCCTACCTCCTGCCTTTGCCGTCCCCAAGAATATGTAAGCCTTGCCTCCTGCACCAGTTCTCTACGCATTGCGTATCTCATGTTGCACCGTACAGTCCCTGTAGCACTTTGATCAGCTTCTTGCCTTCCCTCCCTCTGATTTCCCTGGAGGAAACAGTGAAAAATGGCACATTTTTGCACTTGGAGCAGTCTCAGCTCTGCATGGAGTCTGTGTGAGGAATAGCGGTTATGTTGCTTAAAGGCAGTTTGATTTCAAAGATGATAATGAAAGACACCCTCCATTTTCAGGACAGTTTCACAAGTTTCAAATCCTGGGATCCTTAGGACTCCCCAAAATTACTGTGTACGTGAGCAGCTAAATTTAGAGAGCTGGCAATGTTCTTTCCCTTAAGACACAGCTACCATCTGTGATTGCAAACCCTGTAAATAGCTGGTTAAACACCACTTCTATTGTCGTGAGCTTGTCTCTAAGTTCCATTTAAATTGGTGTCTGGTCTCTCTGAGTGAGAAAATGTCTCAACTCCAGTTGCAAATAGTAATAACTCTTCCAACTGGATGTCTTCTGAGCTGGCAAAAGTGGCTGTCCCCATTCTCCAGCCTGGGAGTTGCTGGAGGGAGGGGATCCAAATAAAAATACAAATAAATAGGGTATTTCAAATAGCCAGGACAGGGCTGTGCAACAGAACTGACGCTTTGTTCGTTAATTCTAAACTTTAACTCACTGGTGTTTCCTCTCGTTGCCTGGAGTTATCACAGAGTGGTGGATTTTTTCCTTGAGGATTGGTGTTCCTCACTTTGACACATATAATGCCAGTTCTTCCCTTATCTAGCCTCTGCCACTGGCATTTAGGCCATCAAAGTATCTTGTTGTTTTAAAAAAGCTGCATGTTTCCTCTGCAATCCCATTTGGCAGCTAGCTCTACCCAGCTGCTCCTGCGGCGGTCAAACCCAGGGGTTATGTTAGAAGGCAGCGTGCCTTTTAGAACCAGTCAACAATTATTTTTTTTTCCTTTTTGAGGTGAAAAAAAAATCAGATTTTGATGTATTTTTTGCATATAGAACTTCTGGAAAGAGGCCTATTGCTTCAAACTGATCAGCGATAATAAAGAAAGGTGTCCTCAGCAGCTTCCCTAGCCTGCCCGTGAGGCAGAGAGCTTGAGTGACTCTTCAGCAGTTGGGCTGCCTTTCTTTTCTAACTAAGACTAAAAGGTGGTGGCTAAAGCCGGTTAACATCCACCTTCTTTCCTAACTCCTAGGCTGTGAGCGCTTCAAGATGAGAAACAAAACATGTCCTTGGGATGATCACTCTACTCTGTGCTTCAAACATTTCTTCCAAAGGGTTCACTTTGGAGTGTTTAACTACCTCATTTGTCTTTTGTTTCAGTAACATCACCAGGCTTTGGTACTGTCTTTATCATTGACTACACTGCCCCAAAGCGTATGGCCTCTTCTGAGAGACTCGATCACTGGTTTTGTAGTAGAAGCCTTCTGTAGTCAGATGGGAAACCAGGGCAAACACCTTGATTTAGCCTTTCCAGAGTATATTCAGAAACGATACTAATAGTCACAGTACTCGTACCTTCCTATGGCCTCTTAACCCAAAAATCCCCAAGTGCTTAATTTTTCTTTTGAGTCATTTCCGTGCTGTTTGACATGCAGGACCGCTAGAAGAAGTCAGCAGCAAGTAAAGCCTTTTCAGAACACGTCAGGGTGAAGCAAGTTTGATTGCACAGAGACAATTTCAGGAGGCAGAATATTATTTCATGATCTGGAAATTGTCAGGACAGTGGGTGTGACCTATATACCAAATATAACAAGTATCATTGAGGCATTTCTTTGACTGCAAATCACCAGGAACTTCACTTGCTCTCTCATGTAAAAATGCACTATTTAAGTCTGGTGCTGTGTTCCTATGTAAATAAATTAAGGCCAGAAAATATAACCATTGCTAGTTTAGTCCTGTATTGTAAAATAGCTCAGCGATAGGATGCACTGTGAGACTGGAGATCAGAAAGCATGGAAAGATGTGTTCAGTCCTTTTCCTGTTTTCTAGTGTCCTTCCTCTCACGCCTCCATCAATTAATCTTCCACGATGTGTATATGTGGAACTTGAAGTGCCTGACAGCGGCACAGGATTATTCTTGAAAACATAAGGAAATTTTCTACTGCTCATCTGGAGGGACTGGTGACAGATAGCAACCGTGTTTGTCCAGTGGGTCTTCCATCTCTTCCTTAGGCTAGGTGGAGCCTCCGTTGGTATCTGGTCACGTTCATATTACAGCCACATACTGCTGCGTCAGTGACTTAATTTATTTTTTATCGTAAAATGCTGGGTTAGATGAATGACACATTTTATTAATGGTTGTCAGTGGAGATTTATTCACGCCACTCTCAGAATTTTACCTGGAGCTGAGACCACTTTGTGACTTTCACATTGAATAAGAAAGGGCTCTTTTATCCCAACCTATTCAAAAGAAAAGCTTTTATTTTTACTTTTCCTTTTCTGTTTTTCCTTTGGTGACAAATGGGAAACAACTACTTGGAGCGAGCTATCATTTATTTGTCTGGTTCTGCTTGGCAGTAACAGATGGGCTTCAGGAGGCTAGCTGAAGCAAATATAATTGTATTTCCTAGCAGACAAGGTTTGAAACCTTGAAAGTCATGGGCAATTCGCAAATCCCTAAACTGTTGTTAGTGTTTACGGTAAATAAATTGCCCCAGATATTTCTCAGCTGGAGAACGTGGGGTGCTTTTCTTCTTGACCTGCTTCCCCTGTAGTTGCCAGCCCTCCCCAGGGCGACTGGAGGAGATTACAGCTTCTGGAGAGGCTGACCAAAGTATGCCAGATGTGCTTCCTGATCTCACTCTTGCCCCCCAGGGTGGTGTTGGGATGCTTTTTGCTGGAGCTTCCATTTCTGATTGTATGTATATTTCTATGTGTTCATGACCCACATGTGGAGTGTGAATGGCCGCGCATGGTCATGCCTTACAGAAGCGTTTCTGTGCCGGTAACGGGCCACTTTGCACACATCAAAGTGCTCAAAAGGTGGTTGCAAAGAACGAATCTCCATCAGTTACAGAAAGTATCCTGGTGTTGTCTGGTTCAGATGGCACACCTGGCCTCCTCTGCATGTTGCAGATCTGATTCCGGCAACCTGGCCCAGCCCAGTTTTCTTAATTCAGTGTCTTGTAGCATACATATCCCTCCATTCATCATCAGCTGGTGGCAGAGTATTCTAGCGATAGGAACGGTGCTGCCACTTGGGATGTAATTTATTAGTACGCAACCACCTATTTTGGGGTAATGTTAAAACATCAAATAAAATGTGTAAAGGCTGATCATTGCGGTACTACCTTCCTTTTTGTTGCATTTTTATACCATGTATTTTGTGTTTGGGTTGCTGTAACACACAGACCTGCATTTGCAGGTCCGTGACAAAGCGCAAAGATTAATTTCTGGGAAATGTTTCTAAGTATTATTTGATGTATTGCAACTCCTTTGTATTACACCTGCCATTGAAAAAAATGATGTTACAATGAATGTACATTTTAAACAAGCTGCTAACCATGTAACCTGGGGATTGGAAGCGATCCCCATTTTACATTCACTTGCATGTCTTTTAGTGTTTGAAAAGAAAATTGCTTTATGTTTGGAGGTCTTATTTTTTCATATGCAAAGTGTTTCAAGTTGGTTACCTCATCTAGTGCACTTGCCTCTTAAGAATCCCCAGGGCTTCCTCCAACAACTCCATCAAATTTCTCAGTTTAATTATGAGTGCGGTTAATTGATCTGGCAACGTGAAACATAGGAATGACAAATTTCCTCTGAATAAGTCAGATAAGGAGGATTTCCGTGGGACTCTTGCCCCTTCAGCTTGGTCCTTCCTGAAAAAAAGCCAGATCTGGTTCTTATTCAGCACTGCTGACTTCTGGTTATTTTTACGACTAAGGAAGATATTTAGCTTTCAGAATCTCCTTCTTCTTCTTCTTTCTTGCTGCTATTAAGTTGCCTTTACAATTAGGGACTAGAACAATTTTTGAATTATCATTTCCTTCCACTTTGCTCACCATTCCCTGAGTCTCTTATGAGTGATAAAAATGAGGTGGTCCCCGTGTCTGCTGAGACAGGGAGTTCTGTGTTGCCTCTTGCTGGAGACACTGGTGGGTGCAGAGGTGGGAAGCTAAGTGGCAGGCGTACCACCTTTACAGAGCTATTGCTTCCGTCCAAGACACTAGGAAAACTGGCACAAACCTAACAACACATGAAAGCACAAAGAGGGAGGAGCAGAGCACTTACCCAGCATAGGACTGGACTGTCCTATTCACCTTGGTTAAAAAAAAAAAAAAAAAAAAAAAAAGAGAAAGGCTGTGGAGCATTTGATGGTAAGATGCTGGAAAGAAGAACATCTCTCTGACATTTATGGTGCTGAACCTTGGAACGCGGAGATCCTGCAAGCAAACCTGGCAGCTCTAAGACCCCTGCTACTTTTACCTCATCTGATGCTGGTTTGAAGAAAGAGCTACTTCAGAAGCTCAGATTCTAGGTTTTTTTTTTCCACTTGCTGTTGTCAATCCTGCCAGATCTCCCAGTCCCAAACAAGCTTTAGTCTATGTTGGCAGAGGATAATGTCACTTCCAGGATATGCTAAGGTCCTGATAGTATCCAAATAAAAGCTGTTGCAGGGAAGACCGGACTATGGCTATTGCTGTCTGTGTGCCATCTGCATCTCTCAGGACTAAGGCCTCTTCCCATTCCCAATGGAGCAATTAACGTCATGTTGGGAACTTGATTTCTGCTTCTTGGACTTTCCAACTCCCATGAAGAATCTCAGGGACCAGCATATCCTTCCTTTGCATTACCTTGTGTCACCTGTTAGACTTCTGTTGCTGCTAAGCAGGAGAGAGTCCAAACCGTGTTTAACCAACCGCTATTCAAGTAGAAGGTGAATGTGGCTTTCTGCCGTCGTTTCTACTGAGAGGAGACAAAAGCTGTAGGTGACCTGTTGTACTTCCTGGTTTGCTTGATAAACTTCATCTGCTGGGACTTGAGTTTGCTTGAAGCAATGGATCTCAGGAAAGTCCTCTTCAAGCAGGTCTCCGGCCTTAGGAGGCACAGCAGAAGGGCTTCCTGGAATTTCCAGAAGTCCTCATTGCTTGCTAGGGACAGAAGGTTTGAAGAAGCTGTGGAAGTTCATCTCAGGGGGAGGGCAGCAGGGAGGCAGAGGGGAAGCAGCCTGCTGTAGCTTTAAAGGCGGTACTGAGTAGGGATCCGTTTGGAAGGACGTAGTTGACTAAAGGGATCCAAAGCTTGTTTTCCTTGAGTCTTTTTATTCTTCCTGTATCTAATCCCTTTAGAGCCTAAGGTCAACCCCTTTTTGTACTGCAATAACACTGTAATATATGCTTGCACTAATTCTTCTGGCACACCGAGCATGCAAGACCAATTTAAAGCTTTTTTCAGAAGAAAAACACTGTATTATTGTGTATATAGAAATACCGAGAGAGAATTTGAATTCTGTCTCCTGTATAAAAGCATGCATTGATTACCTGTATGTAGACCATGCTGTAAATGCTGCAGAGTACTGTAAAATCCTACACTTGAAACCACAATGAACAGGCAATGTCATCAAAAACAAACAAAACAGAAGCTGTGCAATGGATTTTGTGCCTTTTTTAAATCCATGTATGTTAATCCAGACAATCGGGAAAAAAAAAAGGAAAAAAAAAGCTTGTATACTACCAAAACCTTATTAAAGAATCGAAGGCAGCACCTTGGTGATGGCTGGGTTTTTTGTTTGCTTTCTTGCTTTGTTTTTCTACTCCCTTTGCTTTCCAGCTCCGGGAAGGCATCCTCTGCTCATCCTTGGGTACATGGGAGCATTGGGCAGGGAGATGAAGGAGCTGTGGTAGAACAGGGAGCATTTAATTATCATTTACTAATGTGATCACTGAAAACTTGCAGTTAAGACAGATCTGGGAATAGAAATAAAGTTCCATGACTGTTGGAGATGTGGTTTATGCACTTTGGGAAGGCCACACTGTGAGTTCAATTTACGTAAATTTAGGCTAGTACCAATTTCACTGACTTGAATCCCGTCATATCACAGTAGCGAGTTACAACTAGCCCCAACTTAGCTAAGTTTTTAGAGCTCTGCCTTGATGGTTACCAGCATCCAAACTGTCCAAACTTAAGCTAGTACAATTCAACACCTGTGAACACAGCAGAAACAGTTTATCGCATTTCTCTTGGTTTCTCACACTGGGCATCTTCCCCTGGCTGGCAGCGCGGTGTGCATAGGCTGAGTGTGTGGCTGTCTCCCATTTAGACATTTGACAAGGTGTTTAAGAACATCTGGTAAACTTCCAGCCCCTCCACCCCCCAAAACCCCAGGGAGATGGATGCAAAATTGTGGCTGTCCTGCAAGTAATGTACTCCTGCCTGGACTGCTCGGTGGATCCAACCATGCTCTGCCTTTCGTCGTGACTCCTGTTTGAAAGCAGTCTCTGCTGTAGAGCGGCATGCGGTTCAACCCCAATTGCCGTTGGTCTGTCTGGGATCAGGTTGGAAGAGGAAACACGGCGACAGACCCTGTCTGCTTTGGTGTGAAGTGCACAGTTACTAATTCAGTGTTTTTCTGAAAGTTGCTGGAGAGCGAGGCTGCACGCAGTGCTCTGATACCTGTGGTACCTGTGGAAGGGGTGGTGGAAACTTTCCCCCCTGCCCGAGAAGCACAGGACCCCAACTCCTCAAAGGCAGAGAGCAGTTTGTACAGGCAGGCGATGATCCGGGAGGAAGATCTAGGGTTAGGCTGTGGTCTCTGACTCACAGGGTTGTACAGTGTGTGAGTCCTTTTTTTCTCCTGGGAATTGTACGGAGGGCCAGGCTTCTGCTGAGTCTGCATCTAGCAGGGTCCAAAGCCCGTCTGCTCCGTGCTGAACGCCTCAAAGTCTGTGTCGGTTTGCCTTTGTAAGGCTGTTGGTATGTGGCAGATGTGTACATCTGTCAAACATTGCAGAAGGACGCAGGGATGCCATAGTGGTAACTGCGGTCTGAGACATGGTTTAGAGCATAGTCTGAAACAGAACGGTAGATAGAAGAGATGCGGCATTTCCTGGTTTTATGAGTTAGGCAAATACTGTGATTTTTTTTTCTTGTAACTGTTGTTGGGGTTTTTTTACAAATTAATGTATTTAAACTGTTTAAAACCAAGAGATGAGAGATTAAAAAAAAACCACAACCAAATCCTACAGTCTAAGAGAAAATTGATTAGGCTTACACGGGAAGGTGTTCCCTTTCCCCCACGTCAGTGCAGAGCTGCTTGAGAGAACAGCTTTTCTGGTGGACCCTGGGCCTGCTCTGTGCCATGCCACAGGCTGCTCTGCTGCAGGAGCATAGACAAAGGCAAGCTATAGGTCTTCTCTATAGGTCTTCTCTATGCCCTCATGAGTCGTGAGATCACCAGAAAGCCATACAGGCAGAGCAGGTGCTGTCGTCACTTTCCATTGGTGTAAGGACCTGAGCAGAGTGTGCATGACTTGGCGTGGGGCAGGACATAGATGAGCACATTAACGAGCTGGATGCCAGTACTGCTCCTGAACCCACCGGCATGAGTCTGCTCCATGCTGCTGCCTGAGAAGAACTTGTCTGGCTATGTTCCTGGTTACAAGGAGACCTGGGAACTTCTAATGCGTGGTTGTAAACTTGATGTAGCAATGTGGAGACTGCATCTTTGCTGATTTTTGCAGTATTTGCAGCATCACTGGGACGTAGGAACTTTACTGCTGCTCATATGCAACAGGTTAAGCAGTCCAAGTCTCCTGAAGGTAGGTGGAAGCCAAGCGATCACTGTTGTGCTTACGGCACAATGTCCATGCAGGAAAATAGGAAACACACAGGGAAAATGAAATGACAGGCAGGAAGGCAGTCCATTTGCTAAATACCGCAAGGAATTTGTACAGCCAGAGGTGGAAGTACGTGAAGGTTAGCAAGGCATCTACAGCATGACTCAATAACAGCAAAGGGGAACCAGAGCAGAAGAAGGAAAGAACCGTTATTTTCATTACAGCAATGACATGCTGTCCAGCTCCATGTCATACCTTATCGCTTAGTGCAATGTCATCTCAGAAAAACTTCTGATGTCTTGCAAGGGAAAGAGCTGTTGAGGAAGGAGGGGATGCTGGAGACAGGGCTGCTGGTGGGACTGCAGGGCACTGAAACTGTATCTCTGGCCTGTATAGGATGTGCACTGCAGGACTGGATTCCATTCTCCTTGATCAAAAAGCAGATGAGATGACACAAGCGCCTAAGAGCTGAGAGGAGATTTCAAGGTTTACATATGCAGAGGGAAACCAGCAATCCTCCAACTGTACCATCAACAACAGCATCTAGAAAATGGGGTGAAGTAGAGCAGCAGGCGAACAGGTTGTTGGGAATGGGGTACTCTTTCCAGTGGGAGGCTCAGCGCAAGGCAAGGTGTTGGTCAGGGCTTCTTTATCAGGTCCCGGTCCCACTGGGGAAGCACGTCTGTTCGATCAGGACTCCAGGGATAGCACTGTGGGTGTATTTCTTGGGAAAACCAATTCCAGCCAACAGGCAGAATCCAATCTTTGGCTGCTGAATGGACTCATTTCCAAGAAATGCCTGAGGGAGAAGACCAAGTGGGTGATTTCCTTTGCAGAGGGTGGTAAGTCCCTCTTACCAGTCCAAGTTCCACATCTGCCATCCTGATACAAAAGGTAGAGTGGGTCAGTGAAAGACCAAATCAGGGTAATACAGGCCCACCTCCAGGGCCAGGCTTCAGCTTTAATGAAAGAAGAGAAGATGCTTTGGACTCTAGAGGCATTGCCAAACCCAGCCTGTGTTTTAATTATAAGATATAAAAATATATATTAAATGGATAACAACTTATCACCGTGCATAACAGCTCGATGCTGCCCACCAGTCTGTTTGAAATGTCCCTGTTATACATGAACCTACAGATCTTACATTTTTCAGGCATACCAATAGGGCAGTTGCTCTGCACAGGACAACATGCAGATTTTCAGCACAATTTGAAATGGTGTCATTGGACTGAAAAGCTATTGTGCTTTTTGCCCCCACTAGAGACAAAAAGATCTGTTCCCCCAGCCAGGTGAATGTGCTATCTGTTGGCAGCTCTGTAGCCCACATAGTTAAATGTGTGCTTGTTTAGTCATGTAGCCTAAATATCCTCTAATGCTGTCAAATGCTGCTTGAAAACGCAGATGTTTGGAGCCCTTCTGTTCATGATTAGGACTTTTCAAGGGTAACATGTGATGCATTATTGACTGGTTGACTTTATGGAGAGGCTTTCATTTTCCAGCCCTCTTAATAGAAGGGTGACCTAAATGTTTTTTTTTTTTTAAATCCATTTTGTGGAGTGGTGCTGCTGGGGTTTTTAATTTATAACCAGTTGTTAATTAGGCCAAACATCGATGGGCATTTCCTATTTATTTTGCCCTTTTTTGCTTGTTTGGTCAAGTGCATGCACGTGTGTGTGAGCTGCTGCTTTTCTGTTAGTATTATTTGCAATCATTTCACAGCCTACTCCTGGCACCTTACAGGCTGTCTCTCCACCAGAGATTGCTGCTTGAGAAACACTGCCTGCACCAACTGTCCTGCCCTCCTGTTGCTTTTAATAGTTGGACACCCCACTTTATATGTCAGCTTTCATGACTTACTTGCAGAAGCCTGTAGAAGACAGAATTAGGAGTTGCTGGAGGAACTTGGGAGCAGAAGGGAGGGACAAATAGCACAGCAGGGGAGCACAGGAGTGCTACAAGGGTTATTGCCCCCCCAAGACAATGGTGAAAAAAATCCTGAGGAATTGCTTGCAAACAGCTCTTTTAGGTCCAGGTTAAAGACTGCTAACAAAGGAACTCCTTTGGCACATTTTTTTGCCTTCATTGATAAGTATCTGTGAATCTCTTCCTTCTAAGGTTTGTACAAATTGAATGATCAAGTGATCACTGCTCAGGCGTGTATTTTGGAATCATGATGGACTAGATGCTTCCCACTGATGCTTCCCACTGCTGTTCATCCTGATGTCTTCTGTGCCAAAGCTATGTCTGAATACTAACCCTCTTCTTTTGTTACATCTGTCTTCTTGCAGGCATATATGCTGAAGTCATTTGAAATGAACGGTCTGCCCAAGGCGGTGCCTTTAAGTTTGCCTTATCAAGACTTCAGAAAAGATGTGTCAGACTACTGGGAAAAGCCTAAGGTATCCCAGCGTATAAAGAAAGTTGATTTCTCAAACGTTGTCTTGACTGCTCCTTGCAAACCTCTGGAACCTTATCTGGAAATGAATGGAAAAGAGGAGGAGGAAGAAGACGAGGAAGAAGAGGAGGAGGAGGAGGAGGAGGAGGAGGTGGAGGAGGAAGGGGATGAGATTGACATGCACAGTGGTTCCAGCAGTGACCTGAGTCAAAAAAGCACAGAGCGCAGCCAGGAGTGCGCACCATCCACGCTCCTGGCTGATGACCAGAAGGGATCCAAAGGTCGAGCGTCCACTGCTGACGGGGACTTGGAGCTGGAGGAAGGCTCAAAAACACTAGTGCTGTTTTCACCAGGTGATCTGAAAAAGTCTCCGGTGACCACAGACTTGGCTCCAGAAGTTGATCTGGGCACTCTTGCTGCACTGACACCTCAGAGTGAGCGGCCACAGCCTATGGGTAGCCAACTAGATGTATCCGAGCCAGGGACCCTGTCCTCAGTCCTTAAATCTGAACCAAAGCCTCCCATGGCAGTGGCTACAGCTTCCTCCCCCTTTACCAAAGTTGAGCGCACATTTGTTCATATTGCTGAAAAGACCCACTTAAATGTCATGTCTTCCAGCGGCCAGCTGATGAGGCATGAGGAATACTGCCCTCCGGGGCAGTTTGAGGAGGTTATTATTGAAGAAGAGCTGGAGGACAACCTGGTGCTGGTAGAGAATGGAAGCATACATTCAGGACTGGAAGGGGCAGAGACGGAGAGCTGTGCACTTTCAGCTAATCACATTGAAACCACCTCAGAGGCAGTGGGGGAGCAGCTGGCACTTCCCAGTGGCGTAGCAAAGCCTCCTGAGGACAAGCCAGAGCTCTCTGACAAAGTGGTGCTCTCACTGGATTTGGAAGAGCCTGGCAAGATGGTTACGAGGGAGCCTGACCTTGAGAAGTCAGCATCGGTGGCAGAACACCTTAAGCGAGCAGAGACCCTCCTTGACACACCGCAGCAGGGCCCCAGGAGACCTCTGGGCTCCAGGTATAGAAGTCGGATACCCATTTTGTTCTCTGAGGAGGACACTGGCTCAGACCTTTCAACTTCACTCTCGGCCAAAGAGAGGCTTTATAAGAGGGCAAAGCAACCTGACTTGGCTCGCCTAGTGATGGAGAAGAGGCAAAACCGCCTCCTTCGGCTGGCCTCAGGGGCCTCCTCCTCAGCATCCTCCAGCGATGAGAGGCGGCGGGCCTCAGAAACCCTGTCGGCCACTGGTTCTGAGGAGGACACCCACGACTCTGATGACTCCATCCCAAGGAAGGCAGGGAAGGAGAAGGCTGCCCTCCTGGGGAAAGAAGAGAGACCCATAAGCACAAAGAGCAGAATTCCTCGGCCCATCACGCCAGTGAAAACACCGCTAGAGGTGGCGAAGTCTGAAAGCTCCACGGCCATTGCGATGGCAGTGTTATGTAGCTCCCCGCAGGATGCAGCTGTTGCTCATAGGTAAGACCAAAACGGTGAGCAATGCAAAATGGTGGACTTGTTAAGGAGGCACAGCCAGGGCTTTGCTCCACTCCCACTGCTTTACCTTTCATTGGCTTGAATGTGTGGTCCATCCCTGTTTTCTACAGTCATTTCAGCTCACTGGTGTGTGAAATTCCCACCTCTCTGTCTCCTTTGGGTCATTCTGGCCAAAGGGCCAAGCCCCTCTTCACTTGCCCTGGCTTGGAGGCCTTCTTCCCTTTCACGAGCTCTTTCATCTGGTCTGATCCTGCTAATAGCAGAACCTTCTGGTGTTGAGCTCTTAGTTTTGCAGCATACTGGCCACAGCCATGACTCTGCAGAGAGACCTGGCCTGGCTAGGTAGAGCTGCAAGGGCTGTGAGGTTGCCAGTTGTGATTGCCTCAGAAGATGGCCAGCATGTGAAGAGCTGGAGAGAGGGAGGTGCACATGCGTGGGCTTTGGCAATGACCTGGAACAGCATGGGCCACCTCCACATGGTCTGAAATCCCTACACATCCCTGTGCCTTGTTTTTTTTTGGAGGTACCTGTCTCTCTATCAAACAAGCACAGATGTAAGTAGAGGTGGACCTTCTGAATTCACCGGTGTTTGGCTTTTCTGCCTGGCCTTGGGGATGGAGGTCCAGCTGAGGAGCAGAGCTGCTGCTGTGGCTCTGCCACAGGTCCAGCAAATTCTGTCCTTTCAGAGCAGTGGGGTGAAAGCAGGGGATCCCTGTGGGTGGTTTTATCTCCCAGCACAGTTACCATCAGAGGCCAACTGGTGCAATCCAGCTCATGCCCGTGTTACAGATTGTACCTCTTGCCTTGAAAGAGGTTCTGCATCCATGCTGCATGTTAAGAAGAGTCCCAGATTTGTGCTATTGGCCAAACCATGCCTGTGTGGTGTCCCAGAGGGTGCTGGAGGATCAGGGCAAACACTTACTAGTTAACAGCATCAAGAGTTACAAGATGATGTTCAAACCAGTGCCCCATCTTGTTCATAGCATAGCTCCTGTCATCCTGGTGCTGGAGACTCCTTGTAATTGCCCAGCAACTTTCACGCCAAAGCTGCCAGAAGCCCAGAGCCCCTTGCAGAAATTCCCCTTCATCCTGTCTCTTCTCTTCCCCCGCAGGCTTCAGGCACAGAGACCAGCTGGAAGTATCCCAAACGAGTGCCGGACAACGCAGAGTCGGCTTCCTCCTTCGCCAAGCTCCACTTCTCTTCCTCCACGGAGCAGCTCACAGAGATCCAGCTGTGCATCCCCTCGGAGCCCTGTCCTTCCTTCAAGAAACCCCAGTGCTTCCCCCAGAAGCCAGCTGCCGCCTCGAAGGGAAAGTCCTTCTCCCTGCCGACAGCATAAGCCAGGGACTGCTCTTCAGCGAGTTCCTTCTTCCCCCCGACCTCAGCCCCCAGCTCAGGCCCTGGGGCCAACAGGAGATCCCCTGCCCTCTCCTGGTGTGGCCAAAAAACGACAAAGAGGAAAAACCCAGACTCAGAGTCCAGCAACCAAAGGAAAGCAGGTGTCCCTGGAAAGTAAGGCAGCTGCCAGATAATGATCTTCTTCTGCCAGCCCAACAGACTGGGTAACTTCTGCATATAGTATACACTTGAGATGCTGCAGCACAGCCTTCCATGCTGGACCCACGAGTGTATAGCAGTAGCTGTACTTCAATGCTTCACTCACTCTCACCCCACACCGTCCCGATCAGCTCCCACGGGCCTGAGACCCTCTGAGCCACGGAGCCTTCTTCAAGGGAGACATCCAGCCCGCAGCTCACGCTTGCTAACACACAGCACCAAGCAGCGACCCAGGCAGCCTGCCTAGTGCCTGACCCTCCTCCCTCCCCGGGCATTCCCCTCTCTCTGTTAGCAATACCAGTCGCCAACACTGACCCTGGCTTTGGAAGGAGGAGCAGAGGTGACGAGAGTGAGGCCTGCTGGAGAGGAAGGCTCCTGTCCTGCAGGCAGCTCCCTCCTCTCTCCTTGCTGGGAAAAAGCCAGCCTTGGCCACCACCATCTACCTGAGTGTTGGCTCGCCTCCTGCCACCTGTGTTAGCAAGGGATTGTCACCAGCTTAGCCAAGGGGGATGGATGCGTCCTTGTGTGCTGAGATAAAAGCAGGGTCAGGGTGGAGGGGGCTCTTCTCTCCTTTCCAGAGATGCCTCGGCAGGTGGGAATGGGAGACAGGCAGGTCTTGCTGGATGCTCCTACCTGCTCCAGTATGTCCCACGGAGGAGGCCGGCTGGCATTGCTGCTCGGCGACGCGGCTGCTGTTTCAGCAGATGCCTGTGTGATGGGTATTTAGATGGAAGTAGGGGCGTATTGGTAGATTGCTGGGAAATCAAGAGTGCTTGCTAATTGATGTAGAAGGGAGCACGCTGCAGCCGCTTCTGTCTCAAATACCAAACTGTGATCTGTGGAGACCACATCTCCAACATGGGTGGTTCCTCTCGACCTGAGTGGGGTTGGTGCCACAGACGCGTAATCCACCAAACACAGCTCCATCCTGAAGATGTGAATAGTCACTGGATGCCTTTAGCTTGGGTGCCCCTCGCACCTAAATTCCTTGTGCTTTATTGTCACGCTCTTGGTGTTTGTGAATTTTGGCACTGTGGTTGAAAGTTCCCCTACACGGCAGGGTGGGAAATTATTATCCTGTAGTATACTCAAAAGCTGCTGCTTTGCGAGGAAAGGTTTGCTGGCACGCCGTGGGTACCTTGTGCATTTCTATCCGAGAGCACAGCAGGTTGACTTGCGGAGGTCGAGTTTATGTCTTTCTCTTTCTCGGTGCTCAGCTCTTCCACACGTTGTGTGAGAACTAACAATGCGAACGTAAAAGCAAGGGCTGTGCTCTTCAAGTAATATTATCAGAGCAGAAGCTTAGCGCTCAGCTAGTACTAAATCAACCAACTTTTTAGCCCCTAGACTAATTAGGAAGGTTTGAAAATGAAAGCCAGGAGGACTGATACATGTCTGAGCTTGATGAGATCTTGAAGTAGTCACAAAATTTTCCCCACACCTCACAGAGGGAAACACTCCAGACCCCAATACTTCACATTTCACACCATCGTCATGCCTAAAAGAGGTTTTGCATGAGGCAGAGCAAAAATGCGGCTGCTCTGTACATCCATTCCCCCAGCTGCAACTAGCTGCAAATATTTACTATTTGCAGACAACAAAGCTTGATGGAGGAATCTGGACAGTAACAACCTTGATTCATTTGAACATAAATACAAACAGTCACACTGATGGCCATCGAGTCCAGGGAATCCTGAAGCTGTTCACATCTAAAGGAACTGTTCTGGAAAGGAGCATGAGAGCTGTGACGGGGTGGCAGGGAGAACAGGGTACTCCTTAGACATCTGAACAGGGAAATGTCTAGAAGTAGGTGACAGGAATTACCTCTTTATATGACAGTGTCAGTGTTGCCAATGCTAAGAATTTATTTCATCTATCTCAAAAGTGTTTGCTGGTTTTCATTGATGTTCACCCCGGTAAAGTAAGCAGCACAGCTTCCAGTCTAAAAACATGCCCTCGTCTTTGCAGAGAAGCACTGGAAACTCCAAGGTCAGGTTGCGGTTTGATGGACTGAGCTGGTGTTGCCACCAACAGCAGTGGTCCCTCCAAGTTACAGTTGCTTCATTGCACTGTCCCACCCCCTTACACTGGGGCAGCTATTTGGTGAAATGGCTGGAAATGCTGATCCAGCATGACACCAAGTGCTCTGGTTTGCTGGTTTGGTTTTCATCTGGTTCAGTTCATCAGTCTGTTTCAGCATTTGGTCACACAACAGAAGCAGGGGAAGAAGAGGACAGAGAGTGTGACCAGTTCTTCTGGTGGCACCATAATTTCATTTGAGTTTGAAGTATGGGTCAAACTACAACGTAAATATGCCCTGCATGTTTAGGAACTAGAAAACAGAATAAACCCAAACACGGATTCTTTCCAGAAATATAAACCGTTATGTCACTCCTATTAATTTGTTGGGGGACTATTCATTTTGGAGTGCTCAGATGGTAAGACTTTGTCATGAAGCCTTTACCAGATGCTCCATCCAGGTCTTAGATAGACATGCCAAAAATGACATTAAAAGAACTTGGAAAGAGGGCTACAGGACTATTAACAGGGTTAGCAAACCTGCCTTATCATGGGAGGCCAATAAAGCACAATCAACATACTTGTTCAAAAGAAAGTTAAAAGGAGATTTTTCCATGCCCCAGCTATACCCATGTCAGGAAGGAAGCTCCAGGGCAGAGATTTTCCGTCTGGCACATGAAAGCGGGGAAGACGGAGTAGCCAAGAATGGCAGATGAAGAAATCGGGCAGGCGTTTAGTTGTGAAGCGACTGTCCAGTGAAATCTTTTGCAGGAATGTAGGGACTTTTTCTTATTAAAAGGTTTCCTGAGAAACCTACTGTCTTCTAAGAGATCTTCCTACCATGACCCAACCACAGGTAGCAGGCAGGATGCTGGTGACATCAAGGTATCATCTCTCTTTGTGGTGCAGTAGATTCCCGGTCCTGCCGGACACATGCCAAAGCTGTCACATGTCGGAGAGCCACCAGACAGGTCCCGCCACTTTCAGAAAGCCAGTGAAAGACTTCCAGCACAGAAAATGAGAGCCATTCCCAATGTTGTTTGACAGGGCTGGGCTGAGGGTGCGGCTGGGTCCACTGAGATCCCGGGCTGGCATGAGTCATCTCTCCTTGTGCTTGTGCTACCAGCCTCCCTGCCCCAGCGCAGCCCTGCTTCCCGGCTCTCCTTGGCATGGAGG
The DNA here is from genome assembly GCA_013398815.1 of Ibidorhyncha struthersii. NCBI lineage: Eukaryota > Metazoa > Chordata > Aves > Charadriiformes > Charadriidae > Ibidorhyncha > Ibidorhyncha struthersii. The sequence continues at coordinate 76,263 of VZSZ01000926.1, read as the reverse complement.
GGAGCAGGAGAGTGCGTCAGCAGCATGGCACTCCCCCAGTCATTTTGGATGAAAGAGGGCTGTGCCATCAGGTGTGATGGCAGTGAGAGATGGCTGACTGCAGCAATGCTTCTCCCCAGAGAGCCTGCGCAGGAGCTGCCGGGCACTGTCGCTGAAAAGTGATCATTCCTGCGAGGCCTGACTGTCCCCATCTATCCCACAGGTTTGGGTCTCCGGACCTGCTCCTCTTCCCAGTGGCAAGAGATGCTGTGATCCTGGCTGGATGTCACATTGCCTCTTTCATTTGTTCACTGACACTCCAGGAGCTTCGGGGCTGGGCTTTTCCAGTTAAGTGGATATCAAGAATTTGCTAACAAGAAGTGGTCCACATAGCCGCATTTTGCTGGCAGGGCTGGTCACAGGGCATGGCCTGGCCCAGGCATGCTCGTAAGCCCCCTGTTAGCAGCCTGCGTGCCTCAGGAGGTGACGGCTTGATCCCTCTTTCAGGTGTCAGCAGAGGGACTCGAGAAAGCCCCTGCTGTGCAGGTGCTGCTCTGGATCTCCTCTCTAGCTCTGATTTTCAAGGTTTTGCCCTTCAGTTGCTCAGTGGTGAGTGTGACCCCAGGGTACTCCCATCACCGGGGTGCTCAGCACACCCTGGTTGCACAAGTTCCCATTCCTCTTGTGTGTCTCTCTGGAGGGATTTTCTGGCAGGCAGGTGGACCAGCAGTGATGCTCTCTGCTAGTGTCACTGTGAAAACAGCCCTGCAAAAGTGTTGACGACTCCTCTGGGTCCTCTCATCCCATCTTCTTCCTCTACACCTCAGGGAGCCTGGAAGGGCACCTTCCGTAGTTGGAGCAAACACAGGAGATCATGTCTGGGGGCAGGAGGGGATGAGGTCTGTGATGTTAGGGAGAAGTTAGGTGGTTGAGGGGTGCAAGATGATCCAGTCTGGCATCGCAGGACATGGTGGGCTGTCACATCCCAGAAAGGCAGAAGAGGCAAGACCCTGCTCTTCTCTGCAATGAAACATAGTATGCAAGCTCTGTCAAGCCTCAAGGACACACAGGGCTGCTCAAACACTGCTGTTGGTGTGCAGCTGCATCCTCGCTTCACTGCAAAGAAGAGGAGATCGAACAGATTGAGCTGACTAGAGCAGAGGAAGTGGCTAGGAAGAATAAAGAAAACTGTTTGGGGTCAGGAGAGGAGAAGCAGACTTCTCAGCACTTTTCCACGTTTGCAGGAATTTCTGGGAACAGCCTGACACTGTGTGGTTCCCCATCAGTATGTTTGCTGCAGGCTTTGTCCTGGCCAGCTGCAGATGGTTGTGCCCGTGTGTGTTTTGAGGGGACTCCTGGGACAGGCTGCCACCGTGCCTGTGTCTGTGTGTGTGTGTGCGTGGGTGGTAGGAATGTATAGGACTTGTTCAGGGGACCATTGTGGGGTCCTGTGTGTGTTGGGAGCACAAGTGTCTTTGGGACCGCCTGGTATCGTGAGATACAGCAAATGCTCTGCTGACAGTCTTTGCTTTGCTGGGGTCTGTGAAGGTCCCACCTGCTTTCTTATCTGCCAGCCGAGAAGATGGCACAGTGGCGGGTAAAAATGAGTCAATGGCTGCTGTCTGGCCAAGAGATGTTTGCAAAGAAACAGGGATACAGGGGAAGACGTGCCAAGTGGCAAATCTGAAAGACAGCTCTCAGCACTAAGCCAGTGTGATGACAGGTTGTATGAGC
>VZSZ01000926.1:39561-74462 GCA_013398815.1 Ibidorhyncha struthersii | reverse complement strand
ATTCGTCTGGTTGGCAGCACGAACACTTCTGCTTGTCTTGGTACAAAAGGTATTTCAGTAGCAGACGCCTCTGAGTCAGCTGTGTGTGGAATCTGCGAGAGGCAGGAGACGTTGCTTGCCCTTTCTAAGTAAAGAATATTATAATATATATATTATTATAACAATATAATATAAGTAGTGCCCATTATATATAGTGGCTAAAGGTTGAAAAGGATCCTGCTATGTTCAAAGAAGTGCCCTGATGGTACGTGACTTCTGATGTGTGCAGGACTGACTGCTGTGTGCAGTGGATGTGGATGGAGGAACAGGGTACCACTCTACCAAAGCGCATGTGAGCTGTGAGGCTCCACTTGCCAGAGCATGAAGTCAGGGGTAAAACACCCCAGCTTGGATGGTGGGCAGCCATCGTGCTTGCCATCAGAGCTGTAATAACTGGTGGACTGCCACACATCTTTGTGCGGCATGGATCGTGGTCTGGAGAGTCCCCGCTCACATGGCTGCCCTTGACTAACACAAGCATGGTTTGTTTGCTGGTGAAACGCTTCGGTCCGAAGCAAGTTGTGTTGGGGCAAGAAAATCTTTGATGTTTCTCCTTTCCAACATAGAGGTATTTTCGCAGCGTAGATCCTCTGTAAGAAGATGGCTAAGTATCTATTGATAGCGTGACCAGCTCCAGTAGCAGCTCAGTGGTCCCTTAGCACACTTCTTTCTTTACTCTGTATAGTTTACTGACCCATGGCATGATCCCACCACTATTCCATGTGCACAGACACCGATGCCTACCTAAGGCCTTGCAATCAACTACATCCGTCAACTGCAGTTAAATTAATCTTGTGAATGCAGTAAAAGTCCTGTTGTGGACATAATGAGTTTGGATTCAAACAAGTTTCTTCTGGCTTAACTGAAACGTGCCCATGCTCCGGCATCGCTTGGCTGGTTTCACAAAGCACACGGGGACCACTTGGGAGTTTGCAACCACCGTTGATTCCAGCTGTTTGACAGCTACGCCAGACAGCTGCATGCGAGGGGGAGAACTTGGGCTCCTGTTCGGGCCCTTTCCTCTTGTGGTGTGTGCCTGCACCACTGGTCCTGGCTGGGTGCCCATGGGCTCCTGAGGTCCCCCGCAGAACCGTGAATGGTTGTTTGGCTCTTCCTCAGCCTGTTGCCGCGCTCTGAGGGGCTGGGACCATGCTGATGGTAACAGCACAGCCAGCTGACATTAAGACAGGTTGGCAGCATCTCCATGAGCGTTGGGGTTGGTATCTTTGTGAGGCCTTGGTTGCAGGCTGTGGTGAGCTGTGATCCTGAGCGCAGCCAGGATCCCATAAAATGACAGTGATTTGTACGCCGTAACTCTCCTGTCCCCTCATTCCTAATTTACCTCCTCTAGCAAATCTTGTCTTCAGAGTCACTGTGTACTCCCTGCAGCTCAGTCCCTCTCTGGCTTGGGGCTTGAAGCCCTCCTGGATTTCTGCAAAGCTTGAGGCAGATTTGGCTGCCAACCTATGCAGCAGGCCCTGCACCACACAGGCTGGTGCTCCGGTTTATGAGGAAGAACATTATCCTTTTTATTTCTGGAGCTGCAAACATCTGAAAGCAGGTTTAAAGTATGCGTTGATGCTCTCTGTGCTAAAAGGAGGAAGGGAGCTACCACAGCAAATCCAGAGGTGGGTTCCAGGTAGGGTCCAAGGTGAGAACTCCTGCCCTTGGCTCCGAAACCAGAGTGTGCTGCAGGGGTGAGAGCTCTGCTTTGGCGAGGGTACTGCTGGGCTGGTGTCAGCATGGGGCTTGCCAGTAGCTGCTCTGCCTCTGGCTTGCCTCGTATTGCCCCTGCCCTGGGCGCAAGGAGGTCTGACACGGGGTGGCTGGAGGAGGCAGGGGCTGACCTTTGCTCAGCACTTGGGTAAATGGCTGCCGGGGTGCGAGGCGGAAGCTCTTGGACCATCGCCTGCAGATGGTGTGATGAGCTCTGCAGGACGCGGGGATTTAGGCAAGGAGTCCAGGCGTGACACTGTGTGTGACAAGTGTCAGCGACACTGCTGTGCTGTGGGACTTGGGCTGCTTCTTCTCTGGACAGGAATTGGAACTGGAAACGCAGATAATTTTGTATATCTCCTTTTAACACGATGATAGCATGTGACTCTACACTCAGATATTGTATCTGGCACACCGACATTGTTTTCCTTCGCCTCTGGCACAGTCTGACAAAGTCTTTTGGCTTGGAGACAGGACTTCTGCTCCTTGGTACTGCCTGCCTGGAAATGCGACTGGGTCCCAAGGCTAAATCTCTCTACATATCTTCTTTGCATTCTTTAGGAAAGCAGCTGGAGAATGTTTACACACTGCAAACAGAATGTACGACTCCGACCGAGGAACCACAATCCGGTTCAACTGCATGGCAAATTTCTTGGCCATAAAATCTGGCATGCATCACAGAGGCCCTGTCTGTGTACAGATCCACCTGGCATTTGTCATAAATTCAGAACACGTCTTAAAAAAAAATAAATAAATGATGATGCCATTTCTTGTTCATACCAGACACAGTTGTCATTAGATTTGTTATTAAAAGGGGATTCTTGATCATGCCATTAAAAGCCTGTCTACCTTTTCATTGGTGTCTTCTCCCATTTGTTGGTGTTGCCATGTGAAGCAGAAATACCACCTATAGTTGGCAAGGGACCATGGCTACGATTGTGCCTGGGTTTTATTCCAGCTGTGTGGCAGCTGTGGCCCCCATTCCTTCTCTGGCACCTCCTGCAAGAGCGGAGCCCCAGGTTGCCATAAAATCTCCCCGCAAAGTACGTTATTTTTTCCTACATCATGACAACTCAGTCGGCTGCGGCCAACCCCAAAACACAAGCTGGCAGGGACCAGGAGCATTCCCTTGTTTTAATATGAGCATCAATGATGTGGATCCTGCCTCGTGCATGTAAACAGGTTTGAAAAAGCCCAGAACTGTCCAATTTGCTGTTAGCCTTTCCCTGTGCCGCAGTGGTAATGTGGGCTGTCTCTTCTCTGGTGGCTTGTGATTTGTGCAAGCAGGCGAGGTCAGAGGAAGAACACACCAGAGCAGGGCTGTTGGTATTCATGCAAGTGTTTCTGCACCACAGACATGTTCCTTCACCATGAATCTTGTTCACAACCACACTGCAGGCAGCAGGCTCAGCTAGCCACTTCCAAACCAGCATCTGTCAGGGAGCAAAGCCTGCTTTTTTAACCAACCAACAAACAAAAAAGATGCTTTTAGGGTAGAAGCCTAGATGCCACAGCAAAGTAACTGTGAAGTTTGTGGGACCCATGCCTGGCTGGTCCATGCAGTTCATCTGGGACCTGCCTGGAGGATCTGAACTCCAGAGCTGGCCAGAGCCAGTGTTTTACACAACTGGACTCTTGCTCTTCTGCTTTATATGGTCTTCCCAATTTAAGCACCACTGGGAGCATGACAACATTTCACTGGCCCTATCTGTACTCTGCGCTGAGACCAGGCAGCTGGGGCTACAGCTGGACTCGCACACCGATATGCTGGAAAGCGGAGCAGAAGCAAACCAGTAACTTGGCACGGTTTGACTTTTAATACTCTCTGACATTTAAGCTGAGGACAGCTACGGCCGTCATTTCGCCATGTGCAAGTTGCCTACTGGCTGTCGTGTGCAGACCACATCCAGGTAAGCGTAGTAGAGTTTCTTACCTAGGTTTGGGAAGGAGTGGTGGAAGAGGGAACAGGGCAGCTATGAAGGATCATTTTCATCGATTGGGAAGTTCGTACCCCTTCACCACCCTGACTTGAGCACCTTTACTGAGCACAGGAGACTCAGCAGGCAGGGTTAGACACAGCTTACAAGCAGACAGGCGTCCTTTGTAGCCTGACACAGGTGGTACAGGGCTCAAACGTGTTACTTGGCTAAACATAAGCTTATGGCCACCTTGCAGGCGCACAGCAGCTGCAAGCGCGTGTCTGCTTCTGGGGCTGCCTGAAACAGGCTCATACTCCTGTTCTCAGTTGCCATCTCAGTTGGTTTTTTTGTCTGTCAGTGCTTGTGCTGCTCAGTGTCACCATCTCAGCAATTTTACTTTTGCTTGTGTTTTTCGTTTTCCACTCTGGCATTGCTGTAGCTCACAGACTCACCATGGTCTTTCCCACCTAGAGATATTCTCACTAAACTCAAACCAGGGTTTGGCATCAAATCTGGTACTTGGCTCCCAGAAGCCTGAACCCTGGGCTGAGAGTTCTGAGTTGAGCTAGCAAAACTAAGAGCTTAGACACCAGTAAACACAAAGGCATTTATGCATCCTGTCCCCATGGAGTGGGACATGATCCTAGCTCGACACTACAACCATCTCTTGAGTTTCCTTTGAGCCACCATGTGTCTGGTTCAGATCACCTTGTGTGTAGCTATGCCTGTGATTCTATGCTTGTGACCCTGTCAACGTGCTCAACACTAGCATATTTCACATGTAGCTTCACGGACAGTATTTCTCTGCTCAGCTGTGTAAAGTTCCTTTTCTTGTCTTACCAAAGGACATGCATTTACCAGACCAGAGTTTCAGGGGGCTGGAAATCAAGGGATGGCAAAGGGGGACAGTACAGGAGAGGACACATCCCGGCAATGCCCAGATAATGACCATGTGGCCATTATCCAAGGATTTGGGAAGAAGAAGTACTAGTGAGAAAGATGAATGCTTGGGAGGTTTTCACAAATCCTGCTGGTAAGGTAGGACCCAACTGGTTTTTGATGTAACAGCTGGTAGCTGTGGTAGCATGGAGGTGATCATTTCCTTAGCAAATACTGCAGGAAGAGACATTGCCATTTCACGTGCTAGATTTAGACCAGTTGTAGTGATTCTGTTCTGAGCGTTTTACATTTCAGACTATATGTCAAAAGACAGGTTTTAATTCTGAGAACTCACTGTATTGGTGAGTTTGATGGGATTTAGATCTGAAGATCAAGAACATGGAATCGCTTTTAGTAGGGGAACAAAAACTATCATGAGGTCATATGTGGAGGGAAGAGAGAAATCACCCCAGGAAGATCTCCCTAGACAATTATATTTGAACATGACGCAAAGGACTTTAGTGCCTTGAAGTGGATCTCTTGGTGCCTTTTCCCTCAGGTGAGCATGCTGACATGAAAAGGACTTTGCACATCTAGAACAACATCATTGCACCTTGAAAAGAAACTAAAAGAAGGAAACAGAGAGCTGCCAGATAACGAAGCATGACAATTAAAGGATTTATAAATAGCTTTCCGTCCAGCTCACTGTGTGGTGAGGTCTTTCTTTTCATGTTCGCTCTCACCAATGTTTTCAAAGGGCTCCCTGGCTTGCAACCAACTATTTACAGTATGCCCAAGTCCTGTGAAAACATCTCTTTAGGTCTTCTCTTGGATCCAGAGGAGCATGGCTGCTGCCTGCTCGCTGATTTCTGGTGATGCTTCAGGCTGCAGCTGACGGGGGCTCTCCACCCCTGCCCACGCACCAGCACAAGTCACCCAAGGCAGGTTCAGCTGCTCTTATGAACGATGCTCCCAGGAAACTCTCTCCCCACAGGGTCCCACTTGGCCATCACAAGGCATAAGGAGTGAGAATAAGGCTGACAGCAAGTGTCTCGGCAGTTGCACCATGATTCCTGTTTCCTGAACACATATCATAAAAGGCACAGTAAATGCAACCCAATTAATAAAGCAGATTTACTGCCTGCTACAAAAAGTGAGCAAAGGAAGTCCATCAGCCACTGACATGGATTGCAGAGATCAAGTGGTGAAGAAATAAAGCAAGCAGAGTCAAAAGTAGAATTGGATTTTGCAGAGAACAAATGTTAAAATTATATTCAGCTCCATAACAAATAAAAAACGGCAACAACAAAAAAAAAACAGGCCCAGGCACGAATAAGCGTGGCCACTAGCCAGTAAAGATGGTTAGGTATTAAAAATAATCTAATGTGGCTCAAATCACTGGCTAAAATAGCGTTTATGAGGCATTAATGCTCCCAGGCAGCAGCAGGAGATGGGGAGGACATGAAATTCAAATTCACTTTGTCCTAATTTCATGACTGTGGTTTTGACTGGAATACCTATTTGAAACATTTGAATATACGGTAAAATACCTCAGCTAGCATCGTCATGGTCTAACACACCAAAAAAGTGCTTTGTCTGAGATTTCAGATGGTAAAAACCCTACAGGGTAAGAATAGAATTAGTAGCAGTCAATGTGATTTTCTGGAAGTTGGCTTTGTTAGGCAAATATGGTGACTTCTTTTTTTTACATTGCATAGCTAATCATATACAGCATTTGACTAAACATCCCAAAACACACTAATACCACATTTATACACTGCGCTGCATAGTTCACAGGTGAGAGCTGCCAACCCCCCTGAGCCCCAGCACAAAACTAAGCCAAGATGGGATAAAGTAGCCCATGGCGATCCAGTTAAGGAGCAATGAGGAGCAGCAGAAAGCTTAGTCTCCTTTGGGTACACCAAGTACTCTGACAGGAGAACACTGTCAGCTCCTCTCAGCTTTAAAGAGCTGTGGAAAATTGGTGAGAGTGAAGAAAAGATTAAAAAATAAGTGGTCCCTTAGAAAGATGTTCCTATGATGACAGATTTTATTCTTTCTCCTACAGCCAAAACACAGTTGACTAGTGCAGAATCTAAATCCATAGAAAGAAACACTGGGATCGAAGAAGCTCCTTAAAGTCCATGTCAGGAACAGGCAGACAAAAATTAAAGCTAAACAACGTCAACTGGGAAATTGAGAAATATTTCAGAACCGTGTGGACTGGCTGCCAGCAGGAGGAGTTGCTGGAGGGGCTTCATCACCCACCCCTAGATGGTGAAATGAGGTGTCCTCTGGAAGACACGTTTGTCAGATGCAAGGTGCCGGGTACAGCGTTGGCTGAGGCACTCTGCCTTTGTCAGGCGAGAAGGCAAGTGGAGAAGGAAACTAGAACTGGCTGATCTTACTGGAACAGTTTCAGGAAATATGAAAAGACAGGTTTGTAGGAGGAGGCGATATCTTTTCTGGGACCAGCTGATCTAGCTGGAGAAACCAAAGAGGCTTTTGGGCACAGAGATCTTTCTTCTGCCGCACTGATGCAGCCACCTTGAGATCTTTCAAGACAAGAAGAGCCCCAGCACGGACAAGGCCAGCTACAGAAGTGCCCCACTGCTGTCAGGGAAGCCTTCACTGCAAGGAAACACAGCTCCCGCTTGTTATTCCTGGCTTTGCCTTCATCTACCCTCTGATGTCAGGGGGTCACTACGATGGGCTCTCAAAGTGTGGCTCTGCAGTCAGCTAGACCCAAGGACCGCTGACGTGAGAAAGGGCCCTTCAGACCCATGTGTCTGTTTGCAGAGAGCACCTAGAAACAGAAACTTACAGCAGCTACACAGATTTCATTACTTACAAAAAAAGCTCAAAGACAATTAAAGAAAATAACACAATTGTGTCCAGCTGTTTAAATTCACTAATTCATATTTAAAACACAAATAAAACCTCAGATTTAAGATAATAGGCTAAACCAGTCCCAGACTTTGCAGTATAATGTTCATAGGCTCACCGGATAATTCAGGCTGGAGGAGACATCAGGAGGTCTCTAGTCCAACCCCCTGCTCAGAGCAGGGTCAGCGCCAGGGTCCCACCAGGTTACCCAGTAGACTGAGGGGAGGCTGCGGCTGTGAGTCCAAGCCCTGGAGGCTGGGCTGGAGGTGCAGAGCATGACAGCAGCTGAGGAGTTCATAGAATAGAATCATAGAATCATAGAATTGTCTAGGTTGGAAGAGACCCTTGGGATCATCGAGTCCAACCATCTACCCTACTCTACAAAGTTCTCCCCTACACCATATCCGCCAACACCACATCTAAACATCTCTTAAACACATCCAGGGATGGTGACTCAACCACCTCCCTGGGCAGTCTATTCCAATGCCCAACCACCCTTTCTATGAAAAATTCTTTCCTAATGTTCAGTCTAAACTGAATTCTTTCTTAATGTTCATCCTACACTCAAAGCAAACCAACTAAACCACCCTCCCAGGGCCCGTCCCACAGCTGCCCGTGGGGGACGCTGGCTGAAATGGAGCCATCACTGCAGACCAGACTTGGCATCACCACAAGTCCTGTAAATGCATGGACCGATGAGGCCCAGGGAAGTTTGTCTGTGGTGTCGAGAGGCCACCAAGCTCTAATTGCAGCAACAAATGGCAAAAAAAAGAGCCCAGCTGCATGATGTGCAGACCAGAGCAACATCTCCCCACTCAGGTAAGGCTGATGACGGGAAGTCCAGCAAGAGCTACTGTTGGTGAGCGCATCTGCGATGGATGGGCTGGGCATGGTGCAGGCAGCTCACAAACTCCCCTGCTCAGCCACCGCCTCTGCAACCCCCGTGACTGCTTAAGGGGACGTCTTGTGAGCAGGGGGACACTGAGCTGGTAAGGGCAGGAAGAACATTTTGAAACAGCCAAAATTGCCAAGGAAGTGCCACAGAGTAGCTCGCACCAAATTGCTCCCTACAGCCACATTCTCAGACTTACTCTCAATGCCACATGCAGGACAGATGGACAGGCAGATCAACAGGGGGTGCAAAGTTTTTGTGCACGGCTCAGAAGATGCGGTGCAAAAAGAGATGAACTAAGGAACTTTGGAAACTTGTGTACTGGGATGAACCGATATAAAGACATGAACTGCATGTCAGTAATTACATACCTGACATTACCCTGGGCAATGACATACATGACAATACAAACTGTCTGCAGGCATATAGAATTACCTAAAAATAAAATCATGTTGGAATTTTAACCCAAAGCATAGATGTAAATTGAAAGCTGTCAATAAGTGTCCAGTTTGGGACAACACATCTAATAGGAGGAGTCCACAAAAACTGCATCCTCAAACAAGGAATAGGCTGGAGGCAAGATGACTATCAGGAAAGCAATACCAGATAAATGGCCCATTTCTACACTCTTTCCCAGACTTCTTGCTAGTGGCTGAGGTGGAGTATCGGGAGAGTTTCGTATTGATTTGAGGGGTCGAAGCCTGAGTCAGTTCCCATATTGCTGAAACCGCGAAGTGCAGAGGATCCCTACTCAAACACAGCACAGAAAAATCAAAATTGAAGCCTTGGTCACCTGAGATAGGGGCTAGGGGATGCTTAGGCTTAAATGAGAAAGTTGGTGGAAGGAAGGAAATTAGTGGAGGACGTGATCAGTGCAGGAATGCGGAGCAGCTCACCCCGCTGGAGGTCTGGTGCTGTATGGTGAAGGCAGCTCCCCTGGACACTCTGCAGCTTTTCTTTACTCCTTTTGGGAAGGAACCTATTGGGAATGGCCTGGGAGGAGGAGGAAGGGCAGGACGGAGCTGAGGAGCTGCTGGGATGTGATGAGCACACAGCCACGTGGGCAGAGAAACACCGGCAGGTATGGCAGTGTTAGACCTCACTTCGCCCACTCAGTAATTACCTACAAATCACTCTCAGCATCCAGTCGCCCCATCTCCTCTTTCCGTGGAAGAAAGTGTGTGACTGTGTATACTTTCACTCCCACACCTTTACTGTCTGCACAGGCTTTCCAAAAATAGCATTCCAGCCAGTGCTAAAGCCTGCTCCAAGCTCCCCAGGCAGTATTGCATCACTTTTTGATGTAAAACTCTGGCACTTCATTTAAGACGCAGCATGTCAGGGCCCTCAGGGACACTAATGAGTGTTAACTGCCCTGCACCTGCCACCCATGCACCTTCTGCTTAGGGCCCAGGACCTCATTTAAGCCCAGGCCTGGGTCCCCTGTCCCTCTATGAGCTGTGTTAGATGTGTCCCTGTCTCCAGCCCTGGCTGCCGCATGGACCTTGGATCTGTCTTGTAGCCTTGTCTCCTACCCCATCTTCTGCTCCAGACCGGGCTCCCTGGAGATACTCTGGTCCTGGTGCAGTGCCTCGCTGTGTCTGGGGCTGTCGATGGACCCTGTCCCACCCCCGGCTCCGCCAGCCATACTGAGACCCCGTGCAACTGTGCCCTGTGGGTGAGGGCATGGCCAGTGCTGAGACCCCCTTGGCTCCTGGCTCGGCCCCTCCTGGTGCTGCTCCCTGAACCAGTGACTCTGTGTCTTAAGCTCCCTGGCAACGTTTCGCTTTAGACAGGATTATCCTCTGCAAGTGGCAGTGATTTAATCAGGTGGTATCTCACCCCAGAAAACTTTTGATCCTGCCTGGACTTCCCATTCCTGCTGTGTCTTTCTTTCCCTGGCTGAAGGGGTAGTTTGGGTTTGCCCTTCCCTCAGTAAAACACAGCCTAATAATTTAGGCTGAATCTCTGCCCTGCCACAGTTTCCTAACAATACTGGTGAGATAAAGGCGTAAAGAAAATAGTTCCGTAAGATGACTGTAGGAAGGGATACGAGACAGGTCTGCGGGGTCTGGCTAGGGAACAGACAGGATGCGGGTGGGGACTGTGGACCCACGATCACATGTGGTGGAAGATGTGGAAGCGGCTCATGCGGTTTGACATTAAACCAGGATCAATGTTCGTGTGTTTCTAATAGGCAAGAAAAGAAGCTTTGGCCAGAACCGGTTTATTTACAAAATAGTTGTTATTTGTTTGTGTAATCGAGTAAAAAATCTGCACACAACACAACTGCAAGTAATGAAAAGTACAGGAGTCTTGTTAATGTGGCGCCAAGTTGGAATGGCACAAGGTCACTTTCTTCTAACACCAAACAAAGATCTTCAGGAGCCCCAGGACCTCTTTGTTGGCCTCCTCTCCGCTTTCTCCAACTGAGCTACAAAATCTGGTGTGCACACGTCCTGTCAAGAGCATTTGGACACACTGCTGCAGTAGGGCGCACCTTAGATTGATACTGCGGGCGTCCTCAGCTGACTTTGGCCAACTTTGCAGGACCTGACTGTCCGAACAGCCTTTGCAAATAATAGAAAAAATGGAGACTCCCCGTGTGTGGCATGTCTCCCTCCTGCAGGCATCCCAGCCTGCGGCAAGCTGCAGTTAGATGGGGACACCGCCGCCCTCTGAGAGCACGGCTAGTCTAGCTCATTGCCTCTGATGGGCACGCATTTTCATGGCACTCAGGCATAACTCGGAGGGGAGGGAAGGATTTCAGGATCTGCAGCTTTCCCGTAAGAGAAAAATACCATTTAAGCACCAACCTGTAACAACCGATCAGATCTCCAGCTACTCTGCAGCAGCTGAGATACCCATGGGGTGGCTCTAATTGCTAAAGGAGCAAATCAGCTCCCTCACTGCTTTCACCATCGAGCCTGTTACAGCTCCTCAGAAGGTGTTATGAAATTACTGCTGGAAACAGAAAAGCCAGCACATTAGTGACTAAGTCATTTACTAATCTTCCCTCTCAGTGAGTATTTGGGATCCCAACAAGGAGAAGAGAGATTGCAGGAGAAAATTGTACACATGTGAAGTAAAAGGTAAAGTCTTCTTTCCAGCTTTATACGTGAAAGCAGCAGCAGAGGAGTCCACCCACTCACCACTGCCGGGCAAGTCCAAGCTGTTTGAGTCAGGGTCTAATTAAGAAAGTGGTAGGGTATAGTCAGTCACAGCGTTTGCACATATGGTGGTCATTAACTAAATCTGGTGACTGGTTAAATGAAAACATTTGGGTTAGAGAGATACAGCAACCAAATGATGTACCTTTTAAGCAGTTGCAGTACAAACAGCTGAGCCTCTGGAGTTGCAGAGCAATGACCCAGAACCTAGCTTCTGACAGGGAATCTGGAGCTGCTTTGCAGTTTAAATATGCAGCAGCATATCAATGAAAGTTTCTGTTCCTTGCTCTTAGAAGACCAGTGGTGAAGAAAAACAATTTGTCCTGTAGTTCAACTTCAGCTTAAACTGTAACCCTGGAGGCACAGCGTCGTCAGATGTCCCCGCTTCACTCCTGTACGCTTTCTTCATGTTCATCCCAGGATGAGTAGCGAAATGGTTCGTAGCGAACTCTGGGACAGCTCATCAGTTAAACAAGGACAGCCAGGAATGCTGCTGAAAAGAGCAAAGATCTCCTAAGGTCACAGCATGGCACCCTTTGCCTTGTAAGTGTGAGCCCATGGCGTTATCCCACTCGGTGTGCTATGCGCCCTTGCAGCATTTAATATCTGGGTGACACTCGGCCTGGGCATTCAGCCACTGCAGGAGGCTCTACAGAAAGCTCTGCCTGCTGCTCTACAGCCCTTTCTTGCTCTCCCTCTGTGGCAGGGAGCGGGGCAGGCAGCCACCAGCCAAGGCTGTGTGGACAGGCAGCTCTGGGCAGTGCCTGGCAGCAGCACTTTAGCTGCTTTAAAGGACACTTTAAAATGTCCTGTCCACGGCCCAGGACATCAGCTTGGAGAGATGTTTGGGGTGATGCATCGGCATTCACAAACGCTCAAGGCTGCAGGGTTGGTGGAGGAAGGAGGATGCAGGCTGTGAGGAGGGAGGTACAGAGCATGAAGATGCAGCAGGAGATAACCTGTGACAAGCTGTCAGTAACCGTGCCACCCCATGTGCACCATGCAAAGGGGTTGTAGCCTTTGAACGGGCAAGGGGGTGATGCTCCTACTTGGTGGATGATGCACTCACTACTGCCTGAACCTGTTGGGACGCGACCACCCAGGTTGCGTTATCTCCAGGGGCTGCCCCATGGGTCCAGCCTGCCCAGAACACTCCCTGCAAAGGAGGCGAGCCCGTGTCTTGTACCCAGACACGGCGAGGGTGTTAAGGGATTTGCAGTAAAGGGTCCTGCTGGCTCTCCAGACAGGGAGACTCCTACAAACTCTCCAGAGTCAGGGTAGAGCCCCTTCTCCCACTTCTCACAGTTCGACTACCCTGATCTCATCCGTTTTCTTAAGCTTGCAGGGAGTTGTGGGGCAGGGGGTTGAGTCTATCTCGTCTTGAAGTGCCAGTCATCCTCCAGCCATGGAAGAGGGTGTACACCTTCAGGCAATTTTAGCAGGCCTAGTGTACCTGGAGCTGCCACTTCTGCTGGATATTTTTGTTCCTGGCTCATGGACTAGGGGCTTTTCTTCGAATCATCTTGGTTATGTGAACGAAACTGTGCCAGATCTGATGCCACATCTCCCCGGTTCCTGTATTTTCCAGGCATTGTTTCTATATCTTTTCAAAAAATTCAGCAAGTTTTCTGCTTCCTGCCACCCTGGGCTCAAAGCTTTTGCCCAGCAGCTGTGTGATATACAACTGTGTGTTGTACACCTTTGATGACCAGCCACCTTTCAGCCTCTCAGGTGCACCGTCTGTTCTTCTGCAGTGGGGTAAGAGCTGGGTAAAGAGCTCATTTTCTTGTTTAAGAGCATAAGAAGAGTAGAAAGTCACGTTAAAGACCCACCTCTTCCGGGAAACCGTTCCCTGAAGCAGGCAATGGAAGAACCATGGTGCAAGGCCTGTGCAGTGGTGGTAACAGTGGCCCTGTCAGGGGCTGCACACTCACCCCTGTGGCTGTCACATCAGTCCCCAAAGCACACCAGCACAAGGCTGTGACCTTGCAGGAGTATATCGTGGTCCCCCAAATGACAGGCGCAGCCTCTCTGCGTGCCAGCACTGCAGCTCTCATCGCTTCCTTGCATGTGTTCTGGGAAAGTACTTTCCCAGGCGGAGAAAGGGACTTTGTGGGGAAACATGACTTTTTCCAGCCTTTGAAAGACAGTGGTGAGCAGGCAGCCCTCACCCACAGCCCACCCTTTCTCCCCAGAGTGCTCACCTCCCTGTTTGCATCCACCCAGAGACTCATCTCTCTTCTCTTCTGGGCACCTTCTCCCCCTCTCCATACTCCTTGCTCCCAGGTGATGACGTGACACAAGCCATACTAAAAAGCACTTGGCTGATGCACAGCAGCCAGGCTTTGGTGTTCATGGGCATCCCTACAAAGTGACTCACCCTTGCTCTCCTGGGCACCTGTTTTATGGTCCAACTAGGCTGGCTGGTGATCAGCTCACACTAGACAGAGTTTGTTGCAGCACCTGAGATGCTGCATGGTACCCCCACACTAGAAACGACAGTGCTTTCACAGCACGCTTCCCACAGCCCCCCTTTCCCAATGTGGGTCTCCCTATCAAAAACTACAACAGGAGGGAAGGACTCCTGTTCTTTCCTCCAACAGGAGGAAAGGCGCCTTATGCTGGGTCTACTTGAAATGGATGTGTTGTGTGCACACAGGATCATTTCTTTGGCTCTACCCCAAATAGGGAGTTTCACTGTGACTTTTGACAAACTTTCAGCAAGGTCTCAAAGTCCAACAATGTGGCTGTATGAAAAGCCATGGGAAGTTGAGCTCCAATGACAGAGACCGCTTCTCAAGCTCGTGTTGCTGCTGTTCAGTGCATAGCTGCTCTGAATGAGCAAACTCCACAGAAAAGATGAAATTTGAGGATCTCTTGCTGGAAATTGGTGGCTTTGGCAGATTCCAGATTATGATTTTGTTTATCCTCTGCCTCTCAAGAATCAACCTTCCCATGCATTTTCTGCTGCACAATTTTCTTGCTGCTACCCCTCCTCATCACTGTGCAATTCCACACCAAGAGGCGTTTGTGAACCTCACCATGGAGGAAGTTCTGCTCATCAGCATTCCCCGGGAGCCCGACGGCACTTTCAGGTCCTGTGAGATGTTCTCGCAGCCTCAGTTTCACCTGCTGCTCAACTCCTCTCTGCAACCAGAAAACAACTCCATCATCCAGCACTGCCAGCACGGATGGGTCTACGACCACTCGCAGTTCACCTCCACCATCTCCACCCAGGTAACGCCTGACCTGTGATCTAGCCGAAAATGAAATTAGCTCAGTGTTTTGAGGAGCAGATGGAGAGGTTTTCACTGGGTGCACAGAATCAGAGGGGAATCTTTGCATTTTAACTAGGGGAAAACACTTGTTTAGAGAAGACTTCCTGGAATGGGGAAGCTCTCTGAAGCTCAGAGTTAGAAGCCAACATTTATTGTTATTACTATTATGAGCATCTTGCTTAGATTGGTAGCTAGAAGCCAGCATTTCTCGTTATAAGCATCTTAATTATTCCAGGTGATTGAGAGATTGGGGGCAGAGGGTGAGACACACATACAGGATTTTCTCTGCTTGGGCCACATGGCATTTGCACAGGATCACACCCTGCCAGGATTTCATATGAGCCCATGACTTGCTTTCTTGATTTTCAAAATACTTTGTAACTTCTATTCCCTTGGCTACCACTCCTTAGGGTACCCCAGGATCATGCTGCCTCTCTCCTCTTACCACTAGTGTCTCTTGCTGTAAAGCCAATTGTGTTCTCCAACGACCTCCTGCTGAGATACAGCATGATGGTCAGCCATAACCTTGAGCGCGCCCAAGGTCCCTGCCCATCAAACATTAACCACCCAACTCCTGAAATGCTTTTCTAGGGCTGACAGTGATACCTCTGGGTGTTAATGCTTTACCTTCCTTGAAAAGCGGCCTGAATCACAGGAGGTCTTAGGGAATGGGACAATTTGGTCAGACAAAAGGGGCATGGTTGGGTTGGATGTGACAGCAGCTGACTGTCTCAGGGAGAGCAGGGCCAAGTCTTAGCCTAGAGCTGGTGCCTCCTCCCAACCACCCCTGCTTTTGGCAGGCATGGAGGTGAGGGTCCGATGCAAACCAGGTCTGTACCTGATTTCTGCACCGTTTCAGGGAGAAAGGTGTAAATTGCCCCTGGGGGAAAGGGCAGGGGAGGTGCTCTGCAGCACGGATGCTGGGCATGGACCCTCGTGGTGCTGCACCCATGGTGCAGTGGCCTCAGGACACGTTCAAGGGGCCAGGGCTTTCTCTGGAGTCTTTTGCACCTGCAGCAAGAAAGGTTGCTCAAGGTCTGGCTGGCCTCATCAGAGGGGCTGCAAGGCTGGGTTGATGATTAAATTAAGTTTTGCCAAGTTTGCACATACAGAAAATTAACCCTGCAGCTTGGCCACAGCATTCTGTAATGATTAAGTGACATTTGCACCTCCAAGAACATAAAATGATGGTCATTAACTTAATTAGGAAGAATGTCTAGACCAACTTCTCGGTAAGAAATCCGTAAGTTAGCATCAGGAGCAAGTATTTGGCCTGACTCCCTCTCTGCCCTACTTCCTCTCTCCACAGACAACTTCAAAGGAAACTGGTCAGGCCAACAGTAGCTGGATATCAACACCACATTCCCTAATGAAGGCTGACACACGTCTTAAGAGCTCACCGCAGTGCGGCACCCTGCAAATCCCACCAGGGCAGTCCCAGGAGCATGACAGAAGGAGCTAAGGGAGACGTCCACTGGGGCAGGTTGAGAGCAGCTATCACAGCAGAGGGTCTCTTCATGACGAGTGGTACCCAGGAAAGCTTTCTGATGCCCAACAAGTGTCCACAGGGAGGCTGTCACAGTGGGGATAGATAACGGGGAGGTCTGTGAGTTTTGTAAGATGCAACCTTACATTTTTCAGGACTCCGGCAGTGCCCTATGTGCAGTGTAGTGCAGGATTCTACCCCTCCATCAGATTTGGCCAATATAAATTGCAAGACACGACGGCTGATCACTGGAGGGGAGGGGTGTGAAAAGGGAACAGAGACTGAACTGGGCACTAAGTGTCATTTTGGCTTTGTGTTTCAGTGGGACCTCGTGTGCGAGCAGCGCGGACTGAACCAGGCAACTGCAACCTTCTTCTTCATCGGGGTTACGATGGGGGCCGTGGTGTTTGGATACCTTTCAGACAGGTTTGACCCCTTTCAGGCTGTTCCTCCAGGGCTGCAGTTTTGTGACGAGAACTTCACAAACCTGTGACCTGCAAAACACAAACCTGTGACCTGCAAAAGGCAATCAGATGGGCAGAAAAAGGAGAAAACACAATCGTAACAGGAGAATCCAGCCTCTCACACGATAATTGGGTTAAAGTCCTACCGGGAAGCAATGTTTTCCCTAAATTAATGGAGCAGGCAGGTAACAGCCCACCAGAGAAGCAGCTCTGGCCTTGGTTAGGAGTAAGATGCACTGCAACAGCGATCACAACGCTGTGGTCCACACTGCTGCAGGAACAGTAAAAACTGAAAAAATCCACTGAGAGTCCAATTTCAGAAACGACAACTGTCTAAAAAAAGAGAAAGCCAAAACAAGAGGCTATGGAAATTGGCTAAGGACACCCAAGTAAGGGGCTCAGACCAAATGCATTCCATATCTGAAAAAAAACAAAGAATCTCCAGAAAGCAGAAACTGACTGTCTTTACTAGAAAAGCAGGGTAAAGGCGGTTCTTAGAACCAGGGAGGCATTCCTCGAGCAACAGCTGAGGCAATGAGGATGTGCTATCCACTGTGCGCTATTCATTATTTAATGTCCAAGTTTCCTGTGCAGGAAACTGCTTCCCGATTTCCTTCCTCTGGGAGCAAACGAGCATTAGCGTACAGCGGGCTACAAAATCACTGCACGGCAGAAGGGGAACCAGCTGCACAGTATGAAGCACACAGAGTCTTAGTGTTGGTGATGGGCATTTTTACATCCATACCTTTGCATAGGATTATATCAGTATGCTTTTACAAGGATCCAAGACACCTGGCGGGTCTTCAAACTGTGTGTCTTGGCTTTGTATCTAAAATGGTTTTATAGTGCAGTTGGAGGGAAAGAAATTCAGAATCACGAAAAGGAGCGGGGCAAAATAAGGCAGAAGAGAAGGTCTCTGCTAGATCAAAATGAAGAATAATTTGTTTTTCAAATGGATTGTGAGGGGGAAGAGGCAGTAGAAGATCAAGGAGTAAAAGGAGCATCTGGAAATGAAAAGGATGTAGTGTGAGACAGAAATGAGTTCGTGCTCAGAGGGAGAACGTGTAGGGGCAGGTGTTGGAGCTGGAGCTTCGAAATAAGCTGATAGAATAAGGCACGGAGAAATACACCAGGTGAATGCCAGTAAACTGCCAGGACCAGGGAGTGCCCATCCTGGAGCCCCACAGGACGTTTGGGATGAAAAAGCTGGAACGCTGTTGGCATTGTGTGACCTCCACAGCAGGGAGCTGGGAAGGTATCACGTATCAAATCGGTTTTAAACTGATCTCCAAAAAAGATCTCAGGAACTACATGGCAGGCAACCTGACATCTATCTGTACTGGCCAAATTAGTAGAAACTACTCTGAAAGATTGAGCCGGTGGCCACATGGGTAGATATGACATACTAGTGAAGAATCAGTGGGGTTTTTGCAAAAGATTCACGCATTTTACAAACATACTGGATTTCTTTGAATGCACTAGCAGGCTTGTCAACAGGCAAGATACCATCTACACGGATTTCAAGAAGCTTCCTTACAGAAGGCTCGAAAGAAACTGAGCTGCCCTAGCATAAGAAGGAAGGTCTCTGCATGACTAAATAATTGATTAAACGCCAGGAAGGAGACATGAGACATAAGTGATCAGTTGTGACAATGGAGGGAGACCTGTGCTTGGACTCTTGTGCTTTTCAGCACATTTACAAATTATCTGGAAAAGGAACGAGTGGGGAGCTGATGCTGAATGACTAGAGGCGAGATCTGAGTGTGGAGAACTGCAGAAGGAGCTTAAAGAGCTCTGTGATTGGACAGAAACAGCAGAAGACAAAATTTCAAGGTAGATTAACCTAAAATAGAGAGAGAAACAATTCTAACTTCTTGTTTAAAATTGAGATGCCTGAGCTGAGCATAGCTGCTCAAGGTCAAGACTTTGGGGTTATGACAGGCAGCTCTAGGCAAATATCCACACACCAATAAGTAGTGGCTGGGAAAGCAAATGGAAAATTAACAATCATTAGGAAACGAATATAAAATTAAAAAGTGTATCACTATGCAGTAACGTGTAAATGCACAATGGCCCTACATCTTGAATACTGTGCGCAGTTTTGATTTCCCTTCACCCTCCTTCCCCACCTCAGAAGGATACAGAAAGAAGTGGAGAAAATTCAAACATTCAACATTCAAAAAAAGACCAAGTTATGGCTTGACCTCCAATTAGCCGGAGCGGGACCCTTCAGTCTGCTAAACTGGCAGCTAACGAGGGTTTGACAGCCATCTGTGCCCTTAAGCTGACTGTGCACTGCCCACCTGGCCACAGGGCCCACGGGTCACGTCAGGAAAGGATTGCAGCCCCTGTAATCACAGTGCGGGCAGTGCATCCAGTAAATCTGCAGTAAATTTGTTAAACCTCAGGTGTCATGCCCCCCCCATCTCCCCTAAGACCCCATTAGCAACCTTCCTTTTCTCTAACAGAGAAGAGGTCCCACTTCTCTGTGGTAACCGTAATGCAGAGATTTCATCTCGAGTGCTCCAGGGTGAAAACCATCTGGTCCTGGCATTTGGCTACAGTTCGGGTTGGTTTTGTTCTAAGCCTCTACAGACATTTGGATTCGAGAACACGTCTACTGACAAGTTTTACCCTGGTAAACCCTCCAACAACGTTCACTGTGAACAGTTACGTGCAAATACATACATATATATATATATTTTCTTTCCATTACTGTCTGTTCTTTTCCAAACACTCCTTCTGTACCTTGTCCTTGTACTGAAATGGCTGTATGATGCTTGGGCAGACTTCCAG
Source organism: Ibidorhyncha struthersii (assembly GCA_013398815.1). NCBI lineage: Eukaryota > Metazoa > Chordata > Aves > Charadriiformes > Charadriidae > Ibidorhyncha > Ibidorhyncha struthersii. The sequence continues at coordinate 54,937 of VZSZ01000926.1, read as the reverse complement.
ATTGGGATATTCATGAAAACGGCTTTTTTATTAATTCTTGTGCTTGTACAGTTTGCTCCTTTTGTTGTATTTTCTACATTTAATCCTTCAGAGACTGTGCTTTCCTACCTCTCCCTTTGAAGACAATTTTAAAAGCATTATTTCTAGCAGCCTCCCTGTAGCCTGCAGTTCAATCCTGCCAGCTCGCCTCTGGTTCCCTAGCAGGTGGCATGCATTTGCTGAGAGAATCTAGTAATGGGTCCATAAATAGCTGCCTTGCGCACTGCAGGGAATCTTAGGGTTTTATATCCTTCTTACCGTGTTTTCAAGAAAAATATTCATTTAAAGAATGTATCTTCTTTCGTAGGCAGTTAGCCTATTGGAAACTTGATCCAGCTCTGGTGGGTTTCTGGGTCATTGCTGCTCCGAGCCAGGGGCATTACCATGACTTTTGCAAAGTGGCTCTGCCTAAATTTCAAAGCAGATCCAGCAAACTGCCTAAGCCCAAGCCATAAGCTGGTTTTGTTTTTTTCTCCAGTAGATTCATTAACTAGCTGCTGCATTATGTCATTTATGATAATTTTTAGGAATGTTATTGTGACATTACGTCCTGACACATCACTTTTTCCCCTGGAGCAACCGTTCCTGCCACCATCCTTCTCCGGTGGCCACTAAGAGAGCCCTAATGCCAGAATCAGACCAGGATTTCAGTGCTTATAGACTGGACATTACCTGTTGATGGGGTTAATTTACTACTCCAGTTTGAACCTAAGCTTTCGTTACATGCGGTGCTGGTGTTCATCAGAAGACTGATGCCTTGTGCTCCATTTTGATTTTTAGATTTTCATAGGTTGTGTAGAAATACATACAGAGATATTTCTCTCTCTCTGTGTGTATACATGTGCATTTGTGTGTATTTAATATTCTGTATTTCTGCAAAATCTCCACACAGGACTCCGCACCAGGTGTAAGATGGTCCTACAACTTCCAAAACCCTTGGGGAATGATCTCCTAGCAGATTACCCATAGACCCCTTAGGATATCGGGAGATGACAATTGGATTTCTTTTATTTTCCTTTGGGATCTTTGTTTTCCTTCCAAGGATCAGGGTGAAAGTGTCACAGCTCGCTCTCCTCCTCGAGAGCGGTGGCAGTGGCTGGTCCTAAGCGAGCCACGGGAGGAGGACATGCTGAGCCAGGCATGGGAACAGCTGTTGGCGGGAGCAGGGTGTGCCACCAGCTTGGAATTTCAAGCTGACATCGCTCACTGCTTTTGATAATGGTATCAAAAGGATATATTGTTTTGATCAGGGCTGCTCTTTCCATTGGAGAGCCTTGTGCCCGATGCTCATGGGACAGGCTGGCCCTCTGAATGGGATTGCACCCCTGTGGCACCAGCTACATCCACAGCTGTTTTCTCCTCCGTGGGGCGTTGCATCTTGCGTTCTTTGCAGAGCGGGAAACATTTTCATTTTCCTTCTCAAGTCTCTGGTTCGCCCCATTTCAAACCTTACTCCTGGGACAGGTTTCCAGCCGTGGTAACCCAGCCTGTGCTTGTGGCAGGTTTGGACGGAAAGCCATGCTCCTGCTGTCGCTTGTGTGCTCTTTCATATTTGGGATGCTGAGCGCCACCTCCGTCTCCTACACCATGCTATCCATCACACGGACCCTCACCGGGGTGGCCCTGAGTGGCGTCTCCCTTATTGTATTGCCTTTGGGTAAGTGTATGTGGGGGTTTGTGGGTGCCAGGTTGTACAGGGGGACTTCTGACAGGCAGTGGGTAGGTAGGGACTTGTCTACCGGACAGGGCAGAGCTACTAGGAACAGGGGTTTGGAAATCATTATGTGTGCAGTTTCACTACAGGCAGCCAAAAGAACAACCCTTTTGGAGGATCCAATAATTACGATTTTCTGTTAGTCTAATGAATGCTTTAACAGTCTACTCAAAATACAACAACCACCTATTAGCACTTCTGTTGCAGCATTAACACTTGCAATCCGTGCTACCCAATTCCTGCTAAGGATCATCAGTAGGTACAATAACGCCATAGACCACAGTATCTGCCCCTTTCCTCTGATACTGAGTTCTCACCCTTCAAACACACTGTTCAGACAATTCATCAGTGTTCTCAGCAGGAGGAGGACAGCGTGTCGTTCGTGGGGTGCTTCTACCTCCCCAGACTTGAGTTTGCTCGTAGTTTTCGTAAGTTCCCAGTCTGCATTTTTAGAAAGAGGTGGGGGGAAAGAACCACAGAGAAAAAAAATAAATCATACAGAGCTAGGCAAAACTGAAGCTGAAGATTTTAGGTAATTATATAATAAAAACAAGCTCCAAACTTCAGGGTACCCAACAGAGCACTGGATGATTTTGTAGATACAGTTGGGACGTACTAGGCAAGATTCATTGTAGCCAGGAGCAAGTTACAGGTGCAGCAAAAATTTCCAGGATTTTTGCAGATACAGCCAAAATCAAGCTAAAAAGGTTTCAATACTGAAAAAGTCCACACAAGACCTGAAAAATCCCAAGGCCTGCTATGTTTTTTATTGTTATAAAGGTTGATGCCTGCAAGGCAAACTAGAGCTTTGGAGGAACATTTCTAATTGTTAGAGGTTGTTGCAAGATGTCCAGATCTTTGGAGGAAAATTGGCTTTTAGTTCACACACACAAACAAGGAGACCACCATCTGTTCTGGCTTTACATGTGCATTAGTATGTACTTTGGGTAGATTTCACATGAACAACAATTCATCTTAATATATCACTTTCATCTGGAATAATAAGTGGGCAGAGAAATGGAAAACTGTGCCGGCAAGATGGTTAGGGAAAAAAAAAGTTTGATGAAGATGATCATTTGACTGGTATTGAATGGGATTAAAAAAAAACCACCTATCACCTAAGGTGGTTTTAGCACTGTTTCTCACTATAAGTCCAGTCTTCTAAGGCTTTATTTTAGTCACTTGCAGCTTTGCAAGCAGTTAAGCACTGCGGATTAACATTTTAAATGTGCCAGATATCATCCAAACAGTGGAACTCTCCTGGAGGAGAAGACCAGGGACATTACCTCGCTCTGCCCTTCTTAAAAAGCCTTTGCAGACCCCTTCCTGGAGAAGTCCTGTGTGTCCCAGCTGAACATTGCCTCCCTCTTGCAGGGATGGAGTGGGTGGACATACAGCACCGCACCTTCTCCGGGATCCTGACTAGCATCTTCTGGAGCATCGGGAACATGCTGCTGGCCATGGTAGCGTACTTGGTGCGGGAATGGCACTGGCTCTTGGTAGCCGTAACAGGACCTTGTCTTCTGAGCATTGTCTGCCTGTGGTGAGTGCAGTGACCTGCAGCCGGACGGCTGGTGGGGATGGGAGCGGGCTGTGATTTGCCTCCTCCACTCTGCGAGCCTGGCAAACGTCGCAACGCTGATCCTACGAGATTGGCTCCAGCCACCTAAAGAGGAGCAGGACCCGTCTGTGTCCTGCACTCGGATTGCCCAGGCCTGGAAGCTCTTGAAAACTGGGTTTCATCTCTCCTCACCTCCAACAATGCTGGACTTGGGCTGAGGATGGGCATTTGGGGGACAGGTTGGAGCGCAAAGGAGCAGGATTTGGTGCTGCAAGCACTGTCAGTCGTGGTCAGAGCAAGTAAAAGAGAGGCAGGGCCAGGACAGGTCCCCGGCTTTCATCCCTGGTAGACCCAAGATAAATAATTTATCCATCCTCTGTCCCCACCTCGCTGGGGAGGATACCTCTGGCACCAGTTTTTCCATATGACCCAATGGCATCTGCAGGCTAGGTCAGCCGCATTTATCTCTGCACTTCCCACGGCCTTTCTCAGCTGTGTAACCATCCTGATGGGACAAATACATCCACTTTCTGTGGGCTATTTCCCTACTGCAGCCTTATTTAAGAAATACCTCACATCCCTTAAGCCTTAAAATGGGAGACAGTCCATTTAATCAAAGAAACTCATTTTCCTTCTTCTTTTTTTCATGTAGTAACACAGACTATGTGATTCCCTGATACTGTGACTGTAATCAGAAGTGTATTGGATCAACTTACTCAATGATCCAAAACAGTCCTTTGAATAAGCACCTCAATTTCCTAGCTGGACAAAAGTCCTGTGTTGAAATAAGCAAGCAGGTATTCCCACAACTGCCCCACTGACAACATTCAGAAATGGGGGTCTGGGTCTCCTCCACCTTAGGGTGGTTGTTTGGTTCCTCTTGGACATCGGTGCGGGGCTGGACCACACTGCAGAAATCGCAGACACGTCTCTCAGGGCATCGGGGTGCTCTAGCTGGAAACCATGCAGAGTAAGCTCTGATGGTTAGACACTTGAGCCCCAAAATTATATGCATAATCACTGAGGAGAGTGATATCCAAATGCTAAAGTGCCTTTCAGCTGCCATCAAAGAGGCTGCTAGAGAATACGGTTTACTTGCTTACTATATCTGTCCATCAGCGTGAAGCAGTAGATTAAATAGCTGCACAGACCTAGCAGAAAAATCTCAAACAATACTTATGAAAAATGGGATATAAACTCATGCTGTTGTTAATCAATGGCTCAAAAAAGATGTATTGTTTCGCTGGTGATGAGGGTTTTCTGGCAAAGAGTAAGAGCTGGTATTTCGCTGATCAGGTCCAACAAAAGTAAAATATGTGTTCTGCTAACTTTTTTAGTTTGTACTGTACTCCTTTAAGGGTAGAACAGCATGTACGTGCAACAAGGGTGTCCCATGACTCTTATTCTCATGCACCGCAGCTGCTATTTTTAGCTGAGGTTGAAGTCTCATGGAGAAGACCCCCCTCTCTTTGGTCAGGGCCATGTGTGGGGGGTGGAAAACACGGAGCACCAACAGGAATGCTGTCTTCTCTCCTCACACCAGGTGGGTCCCAGAGTCTGCCCGGTGGCTCATAGCCAATGGCAAAGTGAAACAAGCTCACAGGCATCTGCTTAGATGTGCAAGAATGAACGGAAGGAAAGACTTCGCTGTCTCAACAGAGGTGAGAAACTGAAGATCCAGACACACGTTCTTCCTCCCCCATTTTCTCTCTATATATTTTACTTCTATTTGATACCTGAAATGATGCTCAGCCTGGAGTGTGATCTGTGGGGCACTGTGGTCCACAGGGTGGCGTGCTCCATTTTACTTTAGGAAGCAGCCACATCCACTCCTAAAGATAAAGCAGCAGCTCAGCTCCCATAAGGCCAGAAACCCCCTTCATCAGGTGGAGTGTCTGCCCATTCATTGTTGCCATGACAAGAAGCCTCAATGCCCTGGACGCAGCACTAAATACGCAGCGAGAGAGAAGCACAGCCTGAAAAAATAAGGCAGAGGCATCACTCCCATAACAGAGAGGAGAGCGTGCAGGTGCATGAGCAATTTGTGCAGCTCTGTGTTTGCCTTCTTGGTTGCCGTAGTGTTTGCCGAGTGTTGGTACAGCGCTAGCAGAAAGCAGACACACATGAAAAGCATGTAGTTACCATATTTTTCTCTCATACTGCACTTGAGATACTGCATGTAGCGTTACCCAAAAATGTAAAGGCTAGTCCACCTCAGGCTGCATTTAGTGTACATGCGAAACTGGAAGACTGTCAGCCATAGTGCCCCAGGGGGGAATGTGGGTGTAAAGAACATTTGGCATAATCAGCTTTTTCCCCTGGCTAAAGCTCTCAAGTCAGTTGTGGCTCTGCCAGCAATTTTAGAAGAACGTGGCAAAGGTGAGGCGTTGGGCAAAGTAGGCACCTACCCACTGGTTTGAATCCATTTTTGCTTGACCCTAGAGGCGTAAAGAATGGAGCAAAGATGTTCAGCTAGATGACTGAACAAATAAGGGAGAAGGAAAACCTTAAAAATTAGCCACCTACTTTCAACTACAAAGCTCAAGGTATGAGGCTGATCTGGAGATCTTCATCTTGTGCTGAGTTCTATCTTAAAATGTATATTTGCATTCAGACTCACAAATGTTGAGACCTTGGACCATGATGCTTACTTAAGGACATGCTGGCAGCTCCAGGGGAGGGTGATAAGCTCAAGTGATATCCCAGCTCTAGGGAGGACTCAAGGGCTAGGCAGAAGCTGGTCTCTCCCTTTGGAGAGACACCAGACCATAGTCAGTGCTCACAACAACCCTTCACAGCCAGGCTTGCATGGCTGCATGCCTGTCACCTCTGACTAATTTGGTCCACGTGATTTGTCTCGACCTTCTCAAGAGCAACAAAGCTCGGCTGTGAAATCCAGTGGGTACGGAAGTTTGTGGTCCATTAAACATCAATCTTTCCTTTCATGTCCATTGGTTTTCCTCTTACCAAAAGAGGAAGATGGGAAACCCCTGGCACCAGCACAGGAGCCTTGTGCTTTGCTGTCACAGTCCAGCTGCATCTCTGTGTGCACCCAGTGCTCCTGCATCCACACCGCTGTCTTATCCTGGCCAGCACGCCATTTTTTAAAAGCAGGTTTTAATATCTGTTGAAGAGGTGATCAGCCCTATCGATTTACAACAGAAACATGTTGTTTAATCATATGAGAAATTACGGATTTACTGGTTGTGGCAGACAGGAGTTAAGCATGACTCTTCCTTGCCTTTAATCAAGCCAGTAGCTCTGACTAAATATGTAAAAATAACAGGTTATAACCTCGTGCATTTAGCCTTGACTGATGAATCTGTATTTCAGAGTGTAGTTTTTCACCAGGAAGGGCATGGGCTTGCACCCTCATAGCATTCTTAGGGTTAGGAAATGCACCTGGGGCTTCCCCACTATCACAGCCTTGCACCGAGTCACACCATACTGTGACCACTGGGCCATGATCAAGGAAGGCTTCCAGTTGTGACACCTTGCTGGATTCATGAGGTTTATAGGGACATACTTGTTTTTTCTCGCCATATCCACACGTGCAGGCAACACAGAACTGACATTCTAGTTTGCTTAATTGACCTGATCGTGCATCAGTGTGTTTTGATGGCTTATTAAGGTAACAACTGATTTTCCCAACTGATTTTCCTTATTTCAGAAGACTAAACTTTGAAACACATATAATCTCTGGATAATTGCACAGCACGTTACTGACATACTCTCAGGTTTAATGGCATTGTCTTCTAGAACCGATTAAGGAATTTCCCAGTGTGAAATTCTTTTTTTCAGTATGAAGAGCTTTGTCACTCATCCAAAATCTACAAAGAATAGTATCCAATTAGACATAAAATCTTCGCTCTTCCCTAGTGAAACATGCTCTTACTTATAGCTATCCTCTTCCCTTTCCTAACGCTTTCTTTCATTTGTTCAATTCTTTTAACCAGAGAGCTCTTTGGGCTGGGATTTCTTTTTTATTAGATATTTCAGCAAGTCCCCAGCCCCCATAACTGTTCAGCACCATCTTAATTGTAGGTGATGCTGTAGACCTGTAGATTCCCTCACCCTCCTCCCTCCCCAGCCATCACTGAATTATGTGCATTTTAAGTTTCCTCGGGCTCTCACCATTCTCTCTCTCTCTCTCTCTCCTTCCACATGTCAAGAAATCTGGCTAACAATACATACTGGAAGATGTTTTCCATGTTATTGTCTTACGTTACCTATTTTAATAGCAAATCTTAAAGATTTAAAAACTTAAAGAGAAGACAGACTGCCAACAGGGTAACTTGAATCTAATATTGAAATTCTCAGCATTGCAGTAGTAGTCTGTTATCAGTGCTATGATTCATCCTATGCATTTGGATGAAAAGACTTATTATTTGTCTGTGAAAAAGGGAAAAAAGGAAAAAAGGTAAAAGTTGAAAAAAATAACTTACTTGCCACACTGCATTATTAACAAAAGTTGCCAGATCCAGAGATGGGTGTACAGAAATAAAAGAAAAACATGGGTTCCACAAAACACTAGATAATGTGGGAAAGGGTCGTCAAGGTGCTAAACAGACGGACACCCTGTCTGGTCCAGCAAGTCCCTGAACAGCTGGAGGCGGTGACATTTCTAGGGGAATATCTCTACATGGTTGTCCAGCTTTTCTGTAGGCTTCACTGCAGGATGCTGTTGGAGACAAGGCACTGGAGAAGATGATCCTCTGGTCCAAGATGCAGCAGGCCCTCTTCATCCATCTAAGTCGTAGGTTCCCTCTGCGGCTCTGCACCTGGTATTAAGTATTTATGCAAAAGCTTTGGCCAAGGCATTGCTTTCTCTGAAGAGGATATTAATTTGAGAACACATGTAACTAGTTAAGCAGACTCTCTCCTCAAGGTTTCCTGTGATTCATAGCCTAATCAGCTGTAACTGTCCTACCCTGATGATTTTTGGACATGGTGAAGCAAGGCTGTCCTGAGAGGAATTCATCTCTCCCAACATCTTCACTGTCTGCAGTCTCCTTAACAGTCGGCGATCTAATGAATAGCTGATGGAGGTTAGCATGTGGTTCTTCTGACCAAGTGCAGTTGTTTGCTGTAGGATAAAATGACTCCATCGCTTCCACTGGAGATCTCCATTAACTACACAGGGAGCCCACGGCAACTAGCTTAGGTATAGCTGCCTGCATTGCAGAATTGTGTGAATCTCTTGCATCTCAGCCAGCAAGCAGAACATACCAACTCTCCTGGTACTTCCCCCTCATTCAATTGTTAAAAGACTTTGTGAATAAGCGCTCTCTTCTTCCTTACGGGCAGGGCTCACTTCTCAGTGCCTGATTTTTTTACATATTCAGTACTTATAAACAGATGTATACATAATCACACTTTATATAAATGCACTCATGAGAATAAAGCATGCAGCTCACTGTTAGCTCCTGCCTGAGACCTGACAAAACGGCAGGCAACCCCGTGGGGAAGAGGGTGGAAGTGGCCAACGCTGACTTTGCTACCGCCATGATTTGCCATTTTTCTGCAACCCTTTCTGCCACCTGGGGTATGTAGGTAAGAGGGGAGAAGGGGCCATGGAAAGAAAGAGAGCTCTAAAATGACAGGCAATCTATAAAGTTGTAGGAAGACATGTCTCTGATAATGTATGCCCAGAAAACTGTTCTGCAATGGGAATGTATGAAAAATGCAAGGTAGAGCTGGGAAGGGCATAGACCCCAGCCCATGTAGGGTTTCGTGTCTGGATCCTAAATGTACAGCAGTGAGCTATTTCCTTCTTTCCACCTCTCCCAGGCCCTCAGAAGGATGGCAACAGACAAAAAGCCAGGAGAGAGTTACTCCTACATCAGCTTATTCAGGACACCAGTCTTGCGCAAGATCTCTCTGTGTTCTGGGGCTGTGTGGTAAGCAGTGTCACTTTGCACAGGGAATTTGGCCTGCAGTTCCCCGGCTGGATCTCCCTAATCCCCATCTCCACACACTCCTCGCAGGTTTGGTGTTGCCTTCTCCTATTATGGCTTGAGCATGAACCTAACTGGCTTTGGGCTCAACATGTATCTCTCCCAGTTTGTCTTCGGCATCATTGAGATTCCAGCCAAGATGATCATGTACGTGGTGGTGAATCGAGTTGGACGACGGCAGAGTCAGGCGTGGACACTCATCCTGACCGGACTATGCATAGGAGCCAACATCATCATTCCCAAGCGTGAGACACTCTTCTGCTATATGCAGTACTTACTAAAGGGGAGGTTTCCACACTGTGCAGTGCTAGAGAAGGAGCACGGCAGATCTTGCCCACAGGCAACTCCGTATGGAGATGTCCTCCTCCTAGAAGAGCAACTGTGGGACAAGGTTGCTAATGTGGGTTAGCCCTAGTATCTGGTAGCAACAGATGTTCTCCAGTCACTGTGAAGTGGTTAGTAAGTGTCTGGTGATGGCAAAGTGAAGTGCCTGTCTTCACTATAGACATTGTCCAATGGGAAATGTCAGGACACATCCTTTCATCAGTTCAGCTCCCACTTGGGCTGATAGTTACTCAACTTACTGAACCTGACTTTGGAGGCAGCAGCTCCAGGGCTATGAAGCTCCCTCCTTTGTCTGCCAGAGCATTGAACCCTCTTCCTTCTTGTACCTGAGGTCACAAGAAGCTTCTTCCTAGAGGCTGCTCTTTGACCATTGTCATAAATGTCTTTTCTTTCCTCCTAGCCTTCACCTCCCTGCGCTCTGTAGTAGCCATTATGGGCAAAGGTTTCTCAGAAGCTGCATTCACTACCATCTTCTTATACACCTCTGAGCTCTACCCCACTGTACTGAGGTAGGAGATGCCACTTGCCTGAGCGCACAACCAGAGCCTTGGTGGGATGTCGCCCCCAGGTCTTCCACATCAGCACCGCAGGACGTGCTGTTGGCTAGACTGCAGGCCTGAAGCCTTGCCTCTAGAAGGAGCAGGTTCTGGGGATTAGGCATACTCACAAGAAAGGGGCAGAAAGCTACCCTTTTTTTTTTACCTGGGTTGTGTGTGGTTAGGTTATGTTGATAGGAAGATGTATCGAAAGGTGAGGAGTGTTCTGTGTGGGTAGATTTTTGAACTCCGTAAGGCATCTGTGGTTAGTAAAGTCTTAGTTGCCTCTGATAATCTGCCAATAACTGTTAAAAGACCCTGAAAATAATCATTTGAACTATCACGTTTTATAAGGGAGGCATACTATCACATGTTTGACAGTTCAGGAGGAAAAAGAGAGCTTATTTGGAATATCCAGGTAATGGTGACATAAAACCAGATTTAGCATCAGCATAGTCTGGGGTACACCTGAGACTGGTGGAGGGAATCGCCTCACTGGTTTCTTTGTGAAAGTCTGAAAATACCCCATATCATTACAGCAGGGCTGTGCTTAGGTCACCCTTGTCCCTCCCTGCCCAGAGTACCCTTCTCTGCCATACAGTCCTTTAACTTTTGCTAGTCTGTCGTATGTGGGGAATGATGCATGTTTAAACCGGAGCGGACACACTGATCTGCTATCTTTCCTTCTCAGATTGGTTTGTATTTTTACATACTCAAAGACATTGACAGGTAAAGACAAAAATGTTGATTCCCTCTGCAGTGGTTACTCTGTATATGCATTAGTAGGTCCTGGTACGCCTGTTGTCAGTCAGGACAGTTGCCACCCGTCCCCTGAAAATTAGTAAGTGGAATAGGTCCCAGGTCTTATTTTTGGCCTCCTCTCCAAGTTCTCCTGGGCTTATAGCTACAGCAGGACCAAAGGTGCTCACAGGTTTGCTCTCAGCAGATCAGAGGACTTGCTAGGGGGATGGGTAGAAAATGCATTCGAGGTTTTAGACATTTAAAGCAGAAACAACTTTAGAGAAGGTATTTTTAGTGAGGAGCTTCTTTCTCAGACATAAATCTATTTATCACAGCAGCTACGGTTGCTCTGTGGGAAATATCATTGTAGGAAGATACGAAGAAAGCAGAAAACAACCTAGAAAAAGCCTGGCAGAGCAAAAACCTGGAGGGAGGAAAAGTCTCAGCACTTATAGAAAAATAGGGGGGAGGGGAAGAGAATCTGTGCTTTTTCCCAAGCTTTGATATTAAAGAAGTACCCATCTCCTTCTCATGGTGGTCTGCACCACCACGTTCCCTACCTTTCCAGGCAGAATGGGATGGGGTACACCTCCTTCGTGGCACGCCTTGGCGGGGCTTTGGCCCCACTTGTGTTTCTGCTGGATGAGGTGTGGAGGTCTCTGCCCGAGGTGACCTACTGTGGGGTAGCAGTGTGCTGCGGCTCAGTGGCCTTCCTGCTCCCGGAGACACTCAACGTGCGCCTGCCTGAGGGCATCGAGGACATTGAGAAGACACAGTGAGTCAGCTCCATCCTGCCCTGCACATACATGGACTCTGCTGAGAGAGGCAGGGGACGTCCCTCTCGAAGGGAAAGCCCGGTGGGGATCAGGGCTGTCAGGCTTCTGCTCCTCTGTCCATCAGCCCAAACGTGCCTTCTTTTCTTCCAGAGCGAAAGGGCCACCACAAATCAGTGCTCCCGAGGGCATGCCACTACAGTCTCTGCTGAAGTGAGGGACTCCGTGGGACAGCCACTATGTAGGACTGCAAAACTGAGCCGTGCTCTGACCTGTCAATAAAAGAGCCTTTACTGTCCACCCAGTCTCTCTCTGCAGGGAAGTGGGGCTGAGGACATTGGAGGAAGGAGGCAGATCACGAAACCAGCTGGAGAGAGCTAACCCCACTCTGTAGTGTGGCCAGGAGCAAGAATGCAGAGGTCTAACAGGGTCTGGAAATAAAGGCACCGCGTGCTAAGCTCTTCCAGTCATTGGCCTTGTTGGACAAGCAGCACCTTTCAGATCACTCCACAGCCTTCCAGAAACTACAATCCATTGGTTTACACACCATATAAAACCACTATGCAGCAATAAAAAATAACTAAGCGTGAATTGTACAAAACCAATTAATCTCAAATAAATCTTGCTGGATGGTGGATAAACCATAAACTATAGCTACAAATATTTCTTGGATTTGTAAATGGTCTGGACATTTTTCACAGCAAGGCTGAAAGCCAGCAGGAATCTCACTGAGAATGGGACAACTCCAAGCATTTGTCCCACACACACAAAGAAGAAAAAAAGCTTTTGCAGATTATCGCAAATTAATTTTTTTATTTAATTTTGCAGATTATTACAGATTATTTTTAACAAAAAAACACCACCTCGCTACAGGAACTTTTGCGTGGAATATTGAATAATTCATTATTTGATTTCATTCTGCTTACTGGTCTAACACATTGACCTGAAATTTAGGGAGTGCCTTTGCATCTTGCACGCACTTCTGCAAACAACAGGGAAGAGCCACCCAATCATCTACACATTTGGAAACCTGACAAACAGCAGCTTTCCTAAATTGGGAAGAGGGAACGTCCTCAGCATCCGAGCCCCAGGCGCACCGTGATTCCCGGGCTGTGGGGTGTTTTAAGCTAAGCCAGGCACAGCCCTGCGAGGACAACCCGAAATGAGGATGCATCTGAACGCGGGTGGAGAGGCACATCCAATCCCAGGTCCAAGAGCGCCTCCTAGTAGAAATATGCCGCCTGGCGAAATTTTATACATCACCTTTTTCGCTCTAAGGCAACAAAAGGAAAGCAAACTCCTCAGGACCACCCTAAGGCTGAGACAATTTGGCGTATTATTTCTTTGGGTCAAATAATCTGCTAAAATCCCTGTGGAAAGAGCATCTCCCTGTGCTCTGCTTTGGGTTCATCAGCAGCGGACCAATGCTAATAATCAGCTAGCCACAGCATGCCAACATTAATAATAGAGCACAATATACCTTCAGCAGTGTCATGTGCAGCACACTTGTCTGAGCACCTGCTCAGGGCATTCCCCCGCCTACAGCAAATACGTGGTGGAGGCACCCCAAGGTGCTCGTGCCACGAGGCAGCACGCAAACTGTGCCAAGGAGTAGAAATTGATAGAAATTTCTGGGTTTGGACAAGCCTGGTATGTCTCATTAGTTCACATTTAGTAATTGCAGGAGTTTTCACATCGTATCTATATGCCTGCGAGTAGAATAAACTGTATTTGTAATCCAGTCATCAGTTTCTCACCTGGGAGCAGTACAGCCTGACCTTATTTTGGCCACCCTGCTAGGAGCCGGAGCAGGCTAACGCTGCAGCACCTTCTTCTGAGCCATCCAGGACAGGGGGCAAGACAGGCTGTGAAATTCACTTTGTTGCAACCTGTCAAGTGCCAGTCCAGGAAAACTTTCAATAAAGAAGGTAAAATTTCGCTCCAGGGCAGAAGAAAGGTGAGGTTTAATGTCCTGATTTCTTCCCCACCTCTTTAGTCTTGTCAAAAGGACAACAGATGGGGTCCCAAATTAACGAGGTTGAGGGCCAACAGTTCCCGTTCCCACTCTGCCCACGCAGGAGCGTACCCACAGGCTTTTCCTCACAGACCAAGGTGTGCACTAAAAAATTACCACGATTCACTTCTACGTGGTGGAGTTGAGACAACATTGCTTTAAAACCCTTTTATTTTTCTCAGGGAAGTATTTTAAGCTCCGATCGTTCCCGATTTATACTCAAGAAAAAAAAATTAGCTTCAAAAAGACTAAATTCAGTATCCCAAGTTTCATCCCAGTAACAAATAGAATAGACAATAGTGTCCCATTTTAACCACCTCTACTTTGACATTCTGTCAAAACTGATAAAAAATAATCTGACAGGTTTTTTTCATTTGAATGTTGTCATCATCCATTTGACCAATGGTTAAGTGTTCTGTGTTTTCTTTAGACTATTAATAAAATCAGTGTTTTATTATACCAGCTCAGAAACACTAGTTGTTGTCCCTGTCCACAATTCTTTCCAGGTGAAAAGCATTTTATTACAAATGTTTTGGAAAAGTATTTTATTAAAAATATTTTGAACAATTTAGCAGGAGAAAATGAAATAGCAGCCATTTTCAAAATTAAATTTCTCTGACCATGAATCACGTAACACCTTGTGCTGTCAAACAAGAAAAGGCAGTAACATCAGTGTGTGGGTCATGACCAATCTACCACACATCTGAGTTTCCTTCAGCAGTGTTGTTGATTTGTTGGCAAGACATCACGGTTTATAGCAACCAACATGAGTACGCAACACTGATGTCATTCCTCATAGATGGTCTACAAGAAAAACTATTAACCAAATCGAGAACTCACAGCTTCCATTACTGATAGGCTTGTTTAGACAAACCTGATTTGGGGGGTGAAATCTGATTTCCAGGTTCTGAATTTGTGAGAGAAGACCATTTCTGGTCTGCCACAGACTTGTTCAAGAGAAGAACAGAAGCTGCAAACAAACAGACATCTTCGCAAACAGAAAAGCCAAACTAGGTAACAACGCATGAGAAGGTAAGAACACATCTTTAGGAAAACTAAGATGTCACGAAAAACGTGGTTTGAAGAGCCGTACAGGTTAAGAGGAGGAGGTGGTACGTTGGCTCTCCAGTCCCAGCGTCGCTTGGCTCCAAGCGCCGTGTCACCCCCGGGCATGGCCAACCCAGGTCTGCGGGGGCAGAGCTGGGCAGGGAACCTGGCCCTCTCCTCACTTAGTGCCCTCCTTCGGCAGCACTTTATCGCTCTGGCTTATCAACACCCTTCTCGAACGGCACCCAGCACCCAGCTTCAGCCTGGCGAGCACTGAGCCGGAGGGGAACGGCCCCTTCCTTCCACCTCCCGGCTGTGCCCCTGTCCGTAGGCCGCCGCTGCCGCCGGGCCCCCAGGGCCTTTCCCGCACAGCTCCCCCGGCTCCAGCCGCTCTCATTGCGCGCCTCCAAGGGGCCTGAGCGCCGCAGGGGCAGCGGGGGCTGTGCGGGTCCCCGCCGGGCGACAGGGACACCCACACGGCGGAGCGGCAGGGCTGGACCGGGCCTGGCCCGGCTGCCCGAGGCGGGGAGGCCTGTGGCGGACTCCGTGACGTCACTTCCCTTTCCGGGGGAGGGGGTGTGGTTCTACTTCCGGGTCAGCCCCCCGCCCCGGGCAGGCTGGGGCGGGCGGCGGGCTGGGGCGGGCGGCG
>VZSZ01000926.1:22118-38754 GCA_013398815.1 Ibidorhyncha struthersii | reverse complement strand
ACGGGCGCGGGGGGGGGGGAGGGTGGCATTTTCACCATGGCAGGGGGCTTCAGTCACCCAGCATGGGTTCGTGGGGAGCACAGTGGTGCCAGTGGCATCTCCCTGCCTGGCACAGGGCAGGGGCATTGCGGTGCTGAGGTTACACGTTATGGTGGGGTTTCTGTAGTTTGGGGTAGGTGGGGGAACAGGTCTGAACCAGGCACCCTCAAATCCTCGCCCTGGAGCCAAGGCTGGTGGGGATGTGCCTCTGCAGGGGCTCGGTGGTGGTGACAGCACATCTAGTGCGGGCTTGGAGCAGGGTGAGGGTTCTTCCAGAGGCTTTGTGTGTGTATAGGGCCAGGCCCTCCGCTATTCCCCTGCTGTCTGACTTCCTCTGTCACTGCCAACATATGGGGCCATGGGAGCTTCCCTGTGCAGGCTTGTCCCCTGCCTGCCATGGGCACTGCCTGACTGGTGGCAGGCAGGGCTGTCAGCGCAGCTGCCCCGGCGCCCCGCTGGATTGGGGAAGAGCCCAAAAGCAGGCAGGGAAAGTGCCACACACTGCCTGCGAACAGGGAGAGCCAAGCCAGGCACCGGCAGCCTGGTAGGGCGCGGCGGGGAGCAGAGATGCACCGTCATTGCCCGTGGCTGGGGGCGAGCCGGCAGGAGCCGCAAGGCTGGCAGGTCTCCGTGCATGGTGCCAGCTGCTGTGCTGGCTCCTGTCACCAGGCCTGTCAAGAGGAAGTTTGGGATGAGGACACTGCAAACCCTAGCAGAGCGGTGTGTTTCCCTCCTGTGGTCCCCCTTGTCTGCATCCGACAGCTGGCAGGACCCTCCTGGCCTCCCTCCCAGCCCTTCGCCCTGGTTTCTTCCTTTCTGGCGTGATTTTGCAGCACTGCTTCTGGCTGCAGAAACATCGGAACAGGAGGAGCCCCCTCGCCCCAGCAGCTCTGGGGCAGGACAGCTTTTGCAGCCCTTTTCTTGCAGTTGAGACCCAGCACTGACCACTCTTTCAGATTTGCAAGTCACCAGCTCCAGCATCTCTTTCCTTGTCTCCACGTGCGTTTGTGAGTGGAAAGTCCCTATCACATGGCAATGCCATCTGGTCATCTCCCAGCGTCAGGGTGTCTGCAGCAGGCAGGGAAACACCGGGAGTGGCTTAAGCGGTGAGGATGCTCACTCACGCTGTAGCCAGGCACAGCAAGCAGACCTGGGCTTTAATGTGGCCAGCAGGCAGGGCCTGTGAGCATCGGGCTTCGTTGCAAAACAAGTACGGTTCTTTTATGTGAGTGGGCCTGTACAGCATGTCCAGCCACGGTGGGCTTGTGGCCATCTCTTACTAACCCCTTCCATCCGTGAAAAGAGCCCTGGGGTGACAGAAGGGCTTCAGCAAGCCCTTCAGTGTGCGTTGCCATGGGATGCCCAAAAATTCAAACCATTTCTCACAGCCAAGACACATCTATGACCTATGGAGAGGGACCAAGCTTTGGCACTGAGTTCTTTAACTCATCCTGCTATAACAGGAGCTGGTTGCCTGAAATCAGTAGATTCAGGCCAAAAATAACATTGTTATTTTGGTACTTCTTCCAAAAAGCTGTATCTTCTCTGGTACATCTTCCTAAAGCTGTCCTCCTGAGCAACTGTTGCATGAAAGCTGGCTTGGTTTGGTTTCTCTAAAGGCTCTACTCAGCAGACGCAGACATAAATTCAGGGAACTGTAGGGATTTGTGTTACTTGGGTGCTAAACTAGATCATTTGACGTGGGAGAGGGGTATAAGTGGGGACTCTCAGCGTGCACCGCTGCTTCTGTCCAGCTGCAGGGACTTCTGTTGCTCTCGCTGATACCCTGATTCTTGGGGGATCGTGCCCTTAAGCTGTGAGCTGTACCTAATGGAAAAGCAGTTTGTGCTAAGGGGAGGGAAAGGAGGAAGAAGCTGCAGAGGGTGCTGGACTACGCCCTACTAGCCACGGGAGGATTGCCTGTTTGCATGGTGCAGACCTCACAACGTGCCCCGTCCCTCCTTGCTGACCACCAGACTCCACATCACAGCCCACTGCTCCATGGAGATGCTCAGGAAGCATGGCAGTGTTAGGCTGATGGTTGGAGTCCATGATCTTAAAGGTCTCTTCCAACCTAGAGGGTTCTATGCTTCTATGAAACCAACAAGGATGTGCCTCGCGGTGGGTCAGAGTTAGCCAACAGCAGTGATTTCAAAGCAGGTTGCAGCCACTTCCATCCTCCTCCTTTCACCAGCCCCATTCCTCCGTCACTGGTGACAGGGTGGACTGACCACTGTGGGGCAGAGCCCACCCAGAGTGGTGGGATCTCCTTCCAGACCTGGATTCCTCCAGGAACCAAGCAAAATCAATAAACTGAAAACAGAAGGAAATTGACTTTTTTTTACTAATTTCTTTCAATAAATGAGTGCCTAGCAGTGCTGGCTACACATTGAAGTGCCTGAAGTTACAGATCTTTTCTGGAATATGTTTTTCAGCTATCTTGTATTTAAAGGTTTGTGAATAAAATAGTGACCCAGGTCAGGGCCCTGACTTAGGGGTTGAAATAGATACTCGCTCTCTGCGATCTCGCAGCTGCCTGGTCTTTCAGGTAATGTTTGCTCCAGGCCTTTTCTCCCAGGCAAACACCAAGGAGGATACCTAAAACTCTGAATCCTTTTTCAGGGTCTAAATCACTCCCACAAGCATTTTTTTCAAAGGAGAAGGTGAAGGTGGAAGTAGCTGCCACGCTTGGGGGATCCCCCTGGTCCTAGGTCATTTCAAACCAGAGCAGTTTGCCATCAGGTTTTCCCTATTGATACTCTTGTCATTTGTTGTCACCGGTGACCCAGGTGTTGCACATCCATGTTTGGTTGTGCTGGTTGTGTAGGAGAGACTGCATGGTGTTTCCCAGATTTGTGTTACCCTTTGGACAACTGCTGCCATCCTGTCCCCGCAGAGCTTCCAGCTGAGCGCAAGCATTTGTGCGGTGTGAGAAGGTGAAGGCAGGCAGGCTGTGGTGTGAAGTCCAGTATTGGTAAGGAGGTGCCCATCTATTTGGCACTCTGTTTGGCACTTGTGAGGCTGCAGCTGGATACTGGGACCAGTTTGGGACTTTTCAGTACAAGAAAGGCATAAACACCCTGGAGTGACTCCAGCAGCGGCCATCAGGATGGTCGGAGGGACACAGGATGGCAGTCAAGCACTGGGACAAGGACCTGTAGAAGCAGTAGGATCTTCATCCTCAGACTTCAACCAAACAAGAGGTTGGAGTAGAGACCCCCCCAGAGGTCCCTTCCCACCCCAGCTATCCAAGGGGGTTTGCTGCAAACTGCCAGAGGGAAGCGAGGCTCCAAATCTTTTAACGTTTCCCAGTGTTTTGTGATATCAAGTCTGACGGGGAATCCTGCTGTATGTGGCAAATAAACAAGGCCCTTTTTTAAGCTGTGATCTCTGTATCATGGTGTGCTTCCCTGCATCCTCCTACTGCATTTAAGAGTAACTGATATCTTGGCTTTTAAAAACTGCCACCAGCAAATGGAGAACATTTTTTGGGTGGCGCTGCCATTTCCCAGTGTGAATTAAGACATGGTTATTTTCCATTGGAAAATGGAAGTGTGAGATTAAAAACAAGCTTGGGTAAATGCATGGCTTTTCATAACTAAAAGAAAGAAACCACAGGAGCCAGTACCAGCTTAGAGCCTGTTTCTGTGATGCAGGGCAAGGAAACAGCTTCCTTTTTCTTCCCTACTGTACAGGTACTTTGCACCAAGCAGATGTTTTTCCTTCATTAATTGAGAACTTTGTCTGACCTCTTTGTTTCCCTTTTTTAGGCCATGAACCCGGACTTGTGCAGCTGGTGAATTACTACAGGGGAGCAGACAAGCTGTGCCGCAAAGCATCTCTGGTGAAGTAAGAAATTCACTGAAATGTTACGTGGGATTGGCAGAAATTCTTCATCTAGCTGTTGTCAAGTGTTGAACCTGTTTGGAGGGTATTTCGCAGAACAACTGCCCTGGGAGTGTCCTAGCATGTGCTGTCCTCAGACTCCTGTGCCGGTCTCTAGAGCTATCTGTGTGCACAAAGACCTCTTTGTAACTTCAGGGGAAATGCCATTTTCACTGAATTACATCTGCTTGAAACCGTAGAATGTATTGAATCAGATTAGAGCCAAATCAAAAGGAAAAAAAACCCACAAACATATCTGCTTTTTTTCCTTGTAGACATTTAATTAAAACCTACTCCTTTTATTCGCTGTTTCATGCAGAGATGAGACACTAATATGCCTTTAGCTAATCAGATTTGTTGGTCAAACAAATGCTTGGAGACATCTCCAGGAAGAGCTCTGGGAGTTATTTCTGCATGACCAGGC
Source organism: Ibidorhyncha struthersii (assembly GCA_013398815.1). Taxonomy (NCBI): domain Eukaryota; kingdom Metazoa; phylum Chordata; class Aves; order Charadriiformes; family Charadriidae; genus Ibidorhyncha; species Ibidorhyncha struthersii. Next base: position 34,406 of record VZSZ01000926.1, on the reverse strand, counting down.
GTGCTAGGGTCTCCTGGGGAAATGTGGATGAGCTTTTGCTGTAGATAACCCTTGTCCCTGTGCAAACTCTGCGCCCATTAGGGCATCTTCACGTCAGAGCTCTTGGCCTCCTTCAAGCATTTGATTCAACGTTAGTGTCAGTGCTGCATCTTGCTGCTGCCGTCCTGCTGATCCAAGGCCTCTCCTTCCCCTGCGAAGAACCTGGTCCCAATTGCTTTCTTTACAGCGGTGATGGTGTTTGTCAGGAACTAGCAGAGTATTTTTCAAACAAGCACTCAGGGCGCTTCCCAGATGGATTTCTCTGCAGCCTATGGTCTAGAAGCAGTGCTGAAAGTGCTTGCACACCTGTTTTTCTCTCCTGAAGCTTGGCTGACCTTTTTAATTGTGGGGTCAACCGTGCATCAAGCTACTTACGAAGCCAGGGGACCACAAATGACATTCCGCAGGGCTCCCAGGGTGTAACTGACAGACTGCCATTTCAACAGAGGGGCACAAATGCAGAGAGAGAGTCAGCAAGTCACAAGCTCTGCTTTTGGCCTTAAGCAAAGCACAGAGTGAGCATTCAGAGAGGTGGGCAGCTCCCTTAACTCTGAAAGAAAACAGGCCTGGGCTCTGCTAACAGGAGTTTGCTGGCGTATCTAGACATTACTGGTAGGAGAGATGTGCCAGAGAGATGGGAGTCTGCATGATGCAAGGGGGATCCCAGACACCTTGGGTCATGAAATGTATAGCTGTGCCCTTGCTTTCAGTGGGTTCCCAGTGGTCTTCATCCACAGCTGGGACACCTGATCCGATCTCAGTGGGGATGGGATCAAGAGCTAAGCACCGGCGCAGAGAACATTACTACTCTGCTTCCCTTTTGCCTGTTGTGATCACAGCATGCCTTCCTGACCTGTTCCGTGTTAGCGAACACACCTCCTCACTTCCCTTGGGCAGAGATGATGCAGGGAATGCAGTGCAAACTCTAGTTACGTGGAAACTTCTCTACTGATTGTTTCACGATATCTGTAGCATCCACAAAATGTTTAATGAAAGCATGCAGGTCTGGTTCAAAGAACAATGCTTGGCTGCAGGTTGAGGTTGTCATGGTATCTTTAGGAAAACCCTAATTTCAAGGGTCTAAGGAAAATACGGTAATTTAGCACAGACTATCTGTCAGCTGCTATTCATCACCAAACAAAAGAGCCCAGTTAATGATGATTTGTACTTACTAAATGATGGCTATGCAGGTGGGGACAATCTGGAGATTAACAGCCTGTCTCTCTTCACCCAGGCTAATCAAGACAAGCCCTGAACTATCAGAGTCCTGCACGTGGTTCCCCGAGTCGTATGTGATTTACCCAACAAACTTGAAGACCCCTGTGGCTCCAGCACAGAATGGAATTCGCCATCTCATAAACAACACAAGGACAGATGAGCGGGAAGTCTTCTTGGCAGCTTACAACAGGCGTCGGGAAGGCAAAGAAGGCAACGTGTGGATCGCCAAGTCCTCAGCTGGTGCCAAAGGTTCATTCTCCAGCAAAACAAGCCACCTTTTCATTATTCCTTACTCTTTACTTGATCAGTAGAGTCCTGGGGTTTGGCTGAGCCCAGCTGGTATCTAGTGTGTCTGAAGGGCTCCACCTACCAGCTCCATGTGTCAAGCCAGCATAGGGCCCTCATTTGTCTGCTTGGTGGCATGGCACTCCTGACAAGCGCTGTAACATGCATATGCTACCTAGGGCATGGTCGGCAGTGTAAGGACCTCCGCTTTCCTCCACATGCGCCTCAAAATACAGGGAAGTTTGATGCAGGCAGAAGGGCAGCAGGGACCAGCAGGCAAGGGGAATGTGGAGAGCAGGAGATAACAGGGAGCAGAGCAGGGTATGGGGAGGAGGGCAGCAGGCAGGACAGCAGCCTTCAGGGGCAAGGAGCCCAGCTCTGCGTGCTGCAGCTAAGCCTGGTTTCACCTGGGCAGAAATACTGCTGCTTGCCTTTCAGGCGAACCCAGATGCCCAGTGCCAGTGGCCTACCTATGGTTACACTGAGAGACTGGCTGAGCAGCCACAAGCTCAGTGCATCAGAATTACACCCAAGCCTCAGGGGAAGGTACCAGCCCAAAGACAAGCAATGCAGTGTCTGTATGTCCCTTTAATTTGAATACGGCAATAGATACCTAAGTGATAACATGTCCTTCCTTGTTGCAGGGTCACTGAATCGCTCACTCTACAGAAATAATGAGCTATTAGACAAGAAGGTACCTGAATACAACTGTAGATGTAGTGCTTTGGTAACTCCGTGCTGTCTGTCAGTTACGGCAGTATCACGGGCACGTTATCAGAATGGGTTTATGAAAACTTGCCTGGTGTGTAGACCCCAGGAGGTAGAGCCCAGGCTGAGGAAGAACCTGGCTTTTTTTGAAGGGAACAAGCCCACGTGTATTACTCATATTTATTCACTTTTGATGCAGTCTTACAAAAATCACCAGAGAATGTGAAAGCCAGAGGTAGCTGCAGAGAGGCTGCATGATAAAACTGTCCTTCACGCTGGCTTCCTTCACTACTCTGCTCTCTTGGCTGTGTAACCAAGAAGCATCAGAAGGATATGCCTATTTTCATCAAGGAGGAAGAGGAAAAGAGTCCTTCTCTGCCAGTGAGGGAATGCCTTTCTGTGTAGCGTAACAGTCTGGCAAAGAATCAGTCTGGGCAATTAAAAAGGACATTGCCGTGGTTTGCTGCAGGGTGGGGGGTTTAAACTCTCTACATACTTTATTCAAGTGTGATCCCATCTTTTCTGCATTAGAGCAGAGTAACCTTTCATATTCATCAGTGTGCTGCAGAACTCAAGCTGGGAATTAAAGTGGAAAGCAGAGCCTTGTGTTAATCTTCTAGAGGGAAGTTTTAAATGTCTGGGGATTACTTCTGATGAAGAAGAAAGCTTGTCAACATGAATTGCTGAGGGACACCTAGCTCAGGCACAGCCTCTGACTCAGGACAGGTCTAGTGGAATCTTTGTTGTCCATCAGTAAAAGGAAAATTAAAGGCTTAGGATGTCCTGACTTAAAAGTTGAAAGATTTTTCAGCTGTGGCTAAAGGTTTTTATGTTTTCTTTGAGAGAAGGGACAGCAGCCCCACATAAGCTGCTTTGCTGCCTCACTGGGTTGCTGACTAGGTGTACAGTTAAGCTAACCCCCCCCTTGATTCACCATCTGTGCAGTGCAGAACGAGTGCATGCTGATCTTCCCACTGCAGGGGCTTTACTGGCTTACAGTGATGATGTTTCCCTCCTTTCCTCCAGTGTGTAGCCCGTGGTTGAACCAATGCAAGTTTCTGCCTGGCTCTGGTGTGATCAGGGGACTAAAAATCTTGCCCCGCCCTGCGTAAAACATGGGTGAGAAAGATACTTTGATTGAAAGGACTTCCTTTTGGTGGAGGACGCTAGGAAGGGTGTAGGGGGTCAGTGGTGCTGGGAAACTGTGATTCAGAGGAATGCAAAGCATGAAGCAGTGAAAGTACCTGCCGGGCTGTGTCCACAGCGACCTTCAGAAGTCACAGCGAGGAGCATTTTCCATGGGATGATCCTATCAAACCCTGCCCATGCTCCAAACCTGTGTTCTTCCCCCAATGGCCCCTTGAAGAGTGTTTGTTTCTTTTCACTCAGTATTTCCTCCAAAAAACTCGGCACAAAATTAAGACTAAGTCATCAGCTTTAGTCCAGAAAGTTAACTAAATGCCTGAAGACTGGATATAGTGCCAGAGAAGCGTTAGATAATTTTGCCTCAGCTGGTTTATCCCTCATGGGGCTCTGTGCCATCCCTTTATCAAATCTCAGAAGGGATATGTTCTTATGTTGCTCTGCAACAGTGGTTTCATGTCTGGACTCTTGCGATAAATGAACAGTGACAGCTTCAGCTAAAATGTGGCAGTATTTAAAAGGCACATCTACCTTCTTTAATGAAGAGCTTCCACAGCAGGGAAAAACACTGACTACATGGATGAACATTTTGAAACAGTTCTTTTCCTAATTCAGTGATGATTTTAATAGTAACTTAAATGAACTCAGTAAGCAGGGCAACACTGCGCAAGTGTGCATGTGTGACTGTCTCTGGCAGCCAGAGAAGCTGGACAGAGGGAGAAAGTCTGAGTCTAGGATAAAAAACCACAAACCTCCCTCCCCATATAAAAAAATAAAAAAGAAGAAGAAAAAAAAAAATACAATAAAACAAACTGCCAAACCCCCTGTTCCCCTAACTGCTGAAAAGCTGGGAAAAACTTCCAGCAAGTGCTGAACACATGTGCCACCTCTAACCCCCCACCAAGCCCAGCTGGAAAAAAATGCTGAAAGGGAAACAAAATCCCCCAAACCAAGCAGCTGCGTCACTGCTCGTCAAGGTCCCTGTCTGCTGTGCATTCACTCACACCTAAATTGCCAGCCCCCTGCAGAGGAGCCCCAGGCAGGTGATGCCATCTCAGTTACCCTTGGTTCCCATTTGCATTAGCTCCAGTTACAGGGGAGCCAAATACCCCATGGTGTGGTAACAGGGAGATCCCTCCGCAGATTCACTGCTTGACCCTGAGTCAACATGACATTGCTTGCGCACCAGCTGTCCCTGGGGCCATGGGTTCTTGCATGTCATGTGGCTTTTTGGGCAAATGAGCCATGGTCCACTTGGGCCCTGAAAGAGCTCCAGTGAAGGTAGGAGGAGCCTCTGCCTAATTTTATCTTTGTCTTTCTGTGCCAGGGGAAGGGATCCTGATTTCTTCAGAGGCTGCAGAGCTCCTGGACTTCATCGATGAGCAGGGACAAGTGCATGTGATTCAGAAATACCTGGAGAAGCCTCTGCTTTTAGAGCCAGGGCATCGCAAGTTTGACATCAGGTAGCCTTTTCTGCTTTTGTAATATCAGTTTTCATTTTCATGCTGTTTCTTTCTAAGCCACTGAGACTAGAGTTTGTTCTCTCGCCCCCCAGGAGCTGGGTTCTCGTGGATCATCAATATAATATCTACCTCTACAGAGAGGGTGTCCTGCGGACCTCTTCCGAACCATATAACAGTGCTAATTTCCAGGACAAAACCTGCCACTTGACCAATCACTGCATTCAGAAGGAATATTCCAAAAACTACGGGCGGTATGAGGAAGGGAATGAAATGTTCTTTGAGGAGTTCAACCAGTATCTGATGGATGCCCTGAACACAACGCTTGAGAATAGCATCTTACTGCAAATCAAACACATAATAAGGTAGCCAACTGCCTGTTGTGCAGGGAAACGTAACCCTTCAGTGACAGGGAATGTGTATGGACACAGCTGGGGAAACGGACAGATTGACAAGGGGCGGGTTTCAATTGCATGGATCAGGGGTTGCTACCCAGAGATCAATCTAAGGTAAAGCCATAAATACCCCAATGTCACTGCTCAATGAAAGGAGACCTCCATAGGTGCTGTTCTTTCAAGGGTATGTGTCAATGTGTCTGCGTTTTGCCAGCTGTGGCTGGAGAAGGATGGAGTGAGATCACTTTGAAAGGGGAGAGGATAGGTCGAAACACAGGGCTAGGAGAGATTGAGGTTAAAAAAGATAGAAGGTGTAAGAGGGGAAATAAAGTGGCACTCAGGTCTGCAGGATCTCACTGCTTCCCCCTCCATCAGCAAGCAGCAGCACATCTCATTGGCATAGGTCATCTTACTTGGTCCACACAAAGCCACCTACCTCCTGGGCACAGAAAGCGCCCGGAGAGAGATCTCAGAGATCACGGTACCGCAAGAATCCAGGTCTTGACAAGGTGATCCTTCATGGTGGAATTTACTTTGCAAGTACCCTATTGCTGTTACTTACACCAAAAAGATATGACAGGATTTTTGAGGGACTCAGAGACAAATGAGCTCTCAATGGCAGTTCCTTGGGGAGCTGGTGCAGACCTTTGTGGCTCTGCCTTCTGCTCCAGGCTCTAGTTGCACGTCATGGTTTTCAACTTGCTTAATCCAGTAGTGAGGGTTGACGCTGCTCTCCAGCTCTTCCGGAGGTAATTCAGGGGTGTCCCCACAGATGTTTTGATGGTTGCACAATCTGGCTTGCAGGGACCTGGTTACCATGACATGCGTTGGATATAGCTTGTAGCTTGGGGCAGTCCCAGGGCAACAGAGGACCCCTTAACTGTGCTATGCACATCCCCTCAGAAGCTGCGGTTCAACAGGTGTGTCTGCAGGGATTTTAATCTTGGCTTTCTGTTTTTCCCTTCACAGAAGCTGCCTTATGTGTATAGAGCCTGCAATCAGCACAAAGCATCTTCACTACCAGAGCTTCCAGCTCTTTGGTTTTGACTTCATGGTGGATGAGGAGCTGAAGGTCTGGCTGATAGAAGTCAATGGGGCCCCAGCATGTGCCCAGTGAGTAATCAGTTTCTATTATTATACTCTTGTGTTGCCACCATTCATATGCTTCACCCAGAACATGGCAGTGTCCCAGCTCCAAGTGGAAAGGGTGAAAGAAAGTGAATGGTAGGGGAATTTTCCAGACTAACCCATACCAAACACTGCTCTAAGTGCCAGCTGATTTAAGTTTGTTGCTCCTGTCACTGTTTGGTATCCTCCAGCTTCTTTCCCATGTGAGATGGACCGCTAACCTCAGGTTTTGGACAAAAATGGATTTGAATATAACTTGGGTCTTTTTATTGACACTATTGGGTTGAAGTTATGTTGCCGAATTAACTCTTTGGGGCTCAGGTGGTTTCTCAGTCTCTCTTGTGGAACCACTGGTGGCTGGTCTTCACCTGAACACATGATAAATGAGTAGAATTAAGGGCAGCAGCTGGAAGCGAGTGACTGAATTTGCAGGCAGCAGGACCCCAGAGCACACTGTGGATGCTGCAGACATTGGATCAAAGCCTCCGCCAGCCACAGGGAAGCAGGGACAGCTGAACAGCTGCTGTGGCCATGAACATCTCTGCATAAGCACAGCAGGAGGAGCTGTGTTATGTGATTGAGACAACTGCGGGAGAGTAGAAATCTTTGCTAAATGGGCGTCTATATCATGTACAAGCCTAGCAAAACAGAACAGGCTGTACATCACTATGCTAGAATTTGATTACACTAGATGTAGATTAAATTAGATTAGATATCACTAACAGTAGACAAAAAGTAAAGGTCAAACCTACCAGACAGCCTGTTCCGCAGCCTTTTCAGAGCTAGGGCTTGGGGACCTTTCTGTGTCCAGGATGCCCTGTTCACCATGTGCACCATGGTGCAATACTGCCTTGCACCTCCTTGTGTTGCTTGTGGTATGGGTAGAATTTGGCTGTCGCTGGGTGGATTTGGGTTGCCCTGTGTGTTTTGTGCCTCTATGGGCACTTGGAAGCCACCAAAAGCAGCTGAGGTAGGTTTTGGCTAGTTGTGGCTTCTTCTTTTCAGGGTTATTCTAATTTATAGCACCCATATCACACAGTTCCCATTTAAGAGACAAAAATTGGCTGCTGGGCACAGGAGCATTCCCAGGAGCTGAAGAAGTGTCTTACTGTCGTGTAGCCTCAACTGAATGAAAGACATTGTTAATTCTAGTAAAGGCAGCTTTGGTACTAAAAATCTCCCAGATGCTGGCATGTTTAGGTGTACACTTGTACATGTGTATTTCCTTCAGCAGAAAAATTCTGGGGCCTGCTCAGGAGCCTATTCCGACGGTAAACTTAGGTAATGGGGTTTGTGGTCCCGTCCGGCAGAGAACAATATTGGGAGGGGGAGCACTGTTGAAAAAGAAGACAGTTGCTGGGGTAGGCGTCCCATTCGCCACCCTGGCACTACGTGTAATGGGAGCAGGATCTTGTAGATCTTGCTGGGAAAATGGATGTCTGTGTAAAAATTGGTCAGCGGCCTTCTGGTTTGTCCTGCCTGGGCATCTGATTCTCTCTCTGTCTCTTAGGAAGCTGTATGCAGAGCTCTGCCAAGGAATTGTGGACGTAGCCATCTCTAGCGTTTTCCCCCTCAACGACACTGGGCAGAAGACGAGCCAGCCATCATCGATCTTTATCAAGCTGTGATGACAACAGGAATGCCTCTGCTGTGCACAGGGAGAGACTGCGCCCATCGGGTCAGCACAGTTCGGTGGCTTATCTCAGTATCATGCCAAAAAGTGATAGAGGCGGGCTTCTTATTTTCTGGAAAATCATGGGGAAAACCAACAAAACAGGCATCCACACAGAGCTGCAGTGAGCCAAAGCTGCTCAGACAACTCTGCCTGCATTCACCAAAATCCACTTTAGAAACAGCTCGTGTGACTTTGATATCTGAAACAAATCTCTCTGGGAGAACAACAGAATAACCTTAAAATGAAAGCCCAACAGGGATACTATAATACTGTATTAGCTCCTCCTTTTCTATAGAGGTAACATTGGGTTTTTTAAGGAAATTGAGCGAAGAGTACAATGATCTCCTAAGACGTCGTGGCTGGGAAGTTGTCCTCCTCCTGTGTTTCTTTCCTCACCTACTGCATCATTAGTGCCTTAGCTCAGCTCCAAATAGGTGATTCCTTTCCTTTGTTCCTGTTCTTATTACACAGAAAGGAGCAAGCTCTCTTGCATCGCAGGATGCCTAAAACCAGGAACACCAAGAATTCAGTTTCCTTATGTCATTTTCCAAGCTGGTTCGCTGAACACCCAGGCAATAGCTGGCGAAAGGGTGCTGAACTGCAGGTGGTGAATTAACCCGAGCAAGGAAGGCAATTTTGTTTATTTATAGCTATCCCTTTTTCCTAATGAGATTTGAATCTGTCCACCCCAGTCTGATGCAGTTGGATTTTGTTTAAAAGAGGTAGAGACCCCCTCGGGGCTCACCAGCAGGCAGTAGGATTTTTAGCATCACTTTTGTGCTGAGAGTGTTTCAAATAGCAGAAACCCAATCTCCTCAGTTTCTTCTGAGACACTGCAGTGAATTTAGGCTCCTCTCTCATCTTTCACCTTCATGCATTTGAGCCTTGAATCTGAAGCCTTTCAGCCCGAATGATTTTTATCCCATTAGATCCAGCCAGTTTTATTCTCCTCCGTTTGAAGAATATTGCCATTTTCTGCCCTGAACACAGTCCCAGCTTGGTCCCAGCTAGGGGGAAGGTGGGTGAGGTTTTGTAGACCAGGAGAGAGATCCCTTTGTATAAGTTTGCCACACAGCTGGGGAGGCAGGTGTTTTGAGGGGAGAGAAGGTTAAATTCCTTGAGGTCCCTGAATTTTAGAGCTAACATCTACTTTGAGTATAACCTAAATCCCTGGCATATTGCCCACCCTGTGATGCGTATCTGAATTTTCAGCGTGAGCCCAGCACACCCCTCCTAAGCTACAGCTCCTTGCAGAGCACAGTGGCATTTGTAACAGCAGCGGGCTTTGTGGGGGATGTCCAGGGCCGTGTTCTGCTGCCTCTGGGAGGGAGAGATGGTTGGCACCAAAATAAACTGGTTCCTGTTACCCAAAAAACAAACAAACAAGAGGAGATTGTGGAAGTTACAAGCTTCTGGCTGCCTGTGTGTAATGGGAAGTAAATCAAGCAGTGGGATTTCTGCCTCCCTCAGAAGATCCTAGTGCTTTCTTATACTCATCTCTGCTCATGGCAGATATTTCAGAGGTATTCAAGCCAGCAGACGGTCCTGGCATCTTTCTGTAGGCAGGACTGAAATGCCCAGGCCTCCTTGGAGTGATGCATTTTGATTGTGCTGTCATGGGATGGCCGTTCCTTGCAACATGCTGTGAATCCACAAGTGGCACTGTTTCACACAGGGCCACTCAAATCCTGGATGGAAGTTTTTTTGCTTAAAGAAAACCCACAGAAGCACTGCAAAGAGGGCACATCCGGAAGAGCCGCACAAGCACCTCTGAAGTTGTCAATGCCCTGAAGCGCAGCGTCGATCTGCCTCTGCAGGGGGTGTGGTGGACACAGGGTGCACTGGTGCACACTGAGAAGTGACAAGGAGCAGGAGGTGTGTGAAAACGGGGCTGCGGCTTTGTTCCCCTGTGTTGCAAGTGCTGGTGGGTGGCTTCGCTTCCAGCGAGACCCCGAATGCCCGCTCTGGTCTCTGGATTTGGGCCTCGTGGGCATTCAGAAGAGGGACCATGAATGTGTCATTTTGTGAGATGGGAAGCGCTGGGTGATAAACTGGGAGAGGGGTGTGAGGGAAGGACTGGTTGGGTTTTTTAACCTTATGATAGCACATAGGTGTCAACATTTCACTGCAGGCCAGGTAAAGTGTAGTAAAACTCCAAGGTAAAATGTAGGTTCTAATGGTTGTTACTCTACTTGCAAAGTTCACCACGTCTCCATTGGCATTTTCAGATGTTAGCTCGTGAGCTTAAAAATACATTTTTTTTGTCCAGCAAAGGGAACATCACCTCACATCTGAGGTAACAGAGGAGATGTTGGGCTCTTGCAAGCTCTAGGGCAGACAAAGGCAGAGCGCAAAGTGAGAAGAGAAAGTTTTCCGCATCATAATGAAATGAGAAATGTTCATTTTCTGGGGTGATAGACCCATCCCACTTTTCTCCTCAAAAGGGAAATTAAAAAAATGAATCACTCCCTTACTGCATAGTAATGTGAGATTCCTGCCAATGTAGTGGGAAAGGGCAGGAAAGCTGCCTGGATGCGGGCAAAAGCAGCGGGCTCCAGTGGAGCAGCTGGTACGACCAGGAGCAGCGGTGTCTCAGGAGCCTCTGTCTAACTCCAAGGCCTTTTCTTCCCCTTTTTTCACCCTGGATTGCGTTGTCGCATGTCAGCAGGTGGCCATTTTTGCTGCTCAGCTGAAAGCGGGGCTTCAATTTGATGGAAAAGCCATGACCACAGGCGACGCAGCTGTTCATACCCTGCCTTTTCAGCTGGGCTTGGGGGAGTTAGTGATTAAGGGATGCTTTAATTGTTGGCTTGTTTGCTGACTTTTTCAGGAATAAGTGACAGCTTCTGGAGGAAAACAGCAGGTATCGCATGTATTTACTACCTGTTCTCAAAGTGCTCCCCGAGGTAAAAGCACAGGACGTAGATGATGAAGTACAGAGAGCACAGTGCCTAAGGTCTTGCTCAAAATATTAGCTACGAGGGGGAGTAAAGGATGCACGTGTATGGCTGAGACCTGAGCATTGCAGCCATGGGTGCACCTTGCAAGTGATGCTCACAAGCCCTTGTGAGACTTTTGTTTGTTTCTTTTTTTAGGAATACACAACAATAAATGTTTTCTAGCTTATTTCAGCTAAAAGGTCAATAGAAAAGGTCTCGCTCTCATTCCTGAGCTTTCACAAAGGATGGTGCTGGGTTTCCAGAAGACACCTACCATATTGCAGAATGTTTCAGGTTGGTCTTTGTATCCCTTCATGTCGGCCGTGAAGGATTTCAGGCCCAGGTGCTCTGGCTGCATTTTCCAGCAGGGTCTGGTCCCGCTGGACTCTGGGTTTCAAGTGACTCTCATGTGGCTTGTCTCATACCAGGTTAGTCATGATTACCATGCAACAGCTATTGTGCTCCTGCCAAAATCTGGTGGCTGGCCACAGCCCACAGAAGACACTGGAGAAGTCTAAGAAAGGCTCAAAAGCCACTTCATCCAGGTGGCCCGGCTTCCCAGCCCTGCTGTGACCAGCGCCTTTCAGGACTGCTTGCATGTCCCTGCTCCCACCGTTTATTGTTCTCCACTTGCAGCTCTGCCCTGGGAGAGCAATGCTGTGTCCTGTGTAGGTTCATAATCATATCTCGTTGCCAGTGTCCGCTACGGCAGCTCGCAGAACACCCTGGTGTTGAGAGGATGGTGGGGTACATACAGTGCTGCCAAGCTGGCAGCCCGCCGGGCTCAAGTTCATGTCGCCAGCTGCTCTCACGTCAGCATGTGCGTGTGGGGCTAGTGGGTACCTGAGCTCGTGGATCTCCGGTGACTCTATCCACATCTCTCCTAAATCATCATTAAAACATGCAAACCCCACAGCCTGTGGTGTTTCCTTGGGGCAGCGGGTCCCCAGGGTGGCAGGTCCCCCCGAAAACCTTCCTGTGGGTGCCTGTCTTGACTGTTTCCCCCCTTGCCATGTGGGACCCCAGGAGCTGGCCTCGGCCCCACAAGCAGAGGTTTATTCATCTCGAGGTGACGAATGTGAGACAGCAGCATGGCATGAGGGGCACTGGCTGGGAGCCCCCCAGGGCTGTCCCAGCATCAGCAGGAAGTGGGGAGCGTGGGGGCTGTTTGGGGGTCCAGGGGTGTGGAGGCAGTAGCGAGTGATGGGGTGCGTCAAAGCTTCCCCGCTGCCGCTGCAGAGCCTCTGGAGTGCACGTGGCAGGTGGGGGCAGGCCCTGGGGGACATGGGTGCAGATGG